>BMAO01005696.1:0-21704 GCA_019973975.1 Trichonephila clavata
ACCACATAGAATCCCTTGCAAGATTAGCAGTTAGTAATTATATACCGAGATATTCAAGATTGGTACAGATAGTATGTGTGTGTGCAGATTAAGTCTTCTACTGAGACTATACGAGAATTAACTTTAATGAATTTTTTTTATTTTTTTATAATATTTTGAATATCGTGAGATATATAATAAATGTATCACATTTGACATTATTTAATTTGTGGGTATAATTATTATGTTTTTATTGTGTTTTACTTAAAACGGAGTTTTAAAAGAGTAACTTTTTCATTGTAGTTATGTAGGTAAGTACATACTCTGCATTTATTATTGTTATAATATAAATATTGTTGAGCGTTTTTTTTGTTGCTTATTACACCTACGAAACAGAGTGGACCGCAACACCTTGAAAAATTAAGAAGTCGACCGTGTCATGTAAAAGTCTGCCCACCCCTGACCTAAATACTAAACCAATGTTCTGTTTAGAGTCAAGGAATAAATGGTCACGTTAGGAATAGAATATGTTGTTCTGTGTTGTTAGGAATGCCATCCATTTGAAGTTATCAGATTGGTCCCTCGAAATTCATCATGGCAAGGGGACTGGATTACATTTGCCGTTTTGGCCCCAGGCTTGAGCCTTTTTAAGGTAACAACCCGCTTCGACTTCGTGTGTTGACTGGGAGAACATACCAGTCAACACCCAGTCATCCCAGTCTGGGAGAACATCCCAGAGGGTCTTTCATCCACTTCTGGATGTTTTGAATACCCCCATACCGTACAGGCTGTAAAGTCTTTACAGGGTAGCGTTAACGGCCACACAGCTAATTGTTAAAAAACACTTTTTTCTGGGTTAAATAATTATTATCTAGAATACAATATTATAATATTAAAGCATTGTTGGCTGGGAAGGAAAAAATAATCACTTTCAAAAGTCAGTTCGGAACTGCCAAACCACGCGCGTTGCGCCGCTTTTATTCGTCGGTCATTGAAATCCAGAAGTCGAGAATGACAGTCTATTGGTCCCGAGGGCGCTAGCCCACAATTCGCCAGAATAACCATTAAATCCTTTTGTCCATCGAGATCAGGAAAACAAGAGAAGAGAGTTTTCCGGTCCTGAGGGCACTTGCCCCAACAATTTTTCAGTCCTGCGAGATCAAGAAACGTGAAAAAAGAATCCTTTTCCCAATGCTAAATCAACCATTTTAAACTTCAGGGATGGGTCGCCTTCACGCCCTTCGACACCTCTTATTGGAAGGGCACAATTTTTGAACGTGGCTCCCCAACTTCATTCGTACTCCACTGGTGCGGACGAGTAATGACCGACTCTTCTGAATTCTCCCGCGACAAGGGCTTGTGTCCAACATCTGAAGGCCATAATTCGTCCTTGCAAATTTTTGCCGGGTGTGCTTCTGTGACTATCTTTGGCACCAGTGCACTCTATTCAAATTGGATACGCCAATAGAATAGGGTAATCCACTACAAAGGGGCTATATCTCGTCTACTGAGTGTTTGGACAATCAAGCGTCTGTAAGTCAGGAAATAGGACAGGGAGGGGTTACTTCAAAAGTACCCTCCAAGTCAGCTCGCACATGCTGTGCCTCCGGTGTACTGGGCGAGTCACCGGTGCCTTTTTATGGAGACACAATGGCCCATCGAGACCGTCAGTTTTGACATGTTTAGAGGGGGTGAGTTCTGTTTATGAGTCGTCGTTACAAGGTACTATATAGCAGTAGTCTTCGAACTTTTTCGGCTCACTGAACCCTTAGAACTAGATGTTTTTGGGGAACCTCATTACTAGCTGGTATATCTGTTCTTCGCACGGGTGAATTGAAAAATTAAACAATACAGATTGAAGGATAAAGTAGTTTTTAATGAATTAATTTTACGTGAATCGCAAATTAAAGGAAAAAAAAAGAGACAAGCCTTACAGTAGTCACATACGATGGGTAACATCTGACATGTTATCGTGGTAAATTCGCAATAGCAACTTAAATCCTGAAAAAAATGAATCGAGTATGATTGGAAATAATTTTCTATGGAATAATTATATCTTTAATGAAAATTTTATTTAATTAACACAAGGAGTATTGCAATTTTTATCAAAAATAATTATTCTTGTTCAATTTGAGTAAGAGCGGTAATGATAATTTATGATAAATAAAATATTACACATATACTTGTAATTTCAAAGTATCTAAAAACCGTTGTGAAAAATAGCGTCAATAACAGTGCCACTGTTAGTGGTCCAAATATTTCGATTTGTGTTCATTTCGAACTTGAGTTCATCATTGAAAAAAGCTATGAGTGGCTCGGCTCCTAGCAAACTGAAGTTAACTTTAAAATCACCACTCAAAATCATGGGAAGCGAGTTAGTTTTTTTTTTTTTTTTTTTTTTTTTTTAAAGAGCACAGAACCACCTTTGGTATATGGTAAAAGTACAAAATGCAGGAAATCTTTACTTTTTTGAACCGTTTGATTCGGAGAAATGTATACAACCACCGAAATCACTGTTTGTCCATTTTCAAGTAATCATTTTGCCGCACATATGTCCCCAATATTTTGACTAACAATACCCAGTCCACTTGTTTGACGATAAGTAATATCCATATGTCGAGCCACAACATGTGAGTTGATCTGTTTTCGATAGATCGTAACACCAGCTGCTCTGTGGCCCGGTCGTTTAAATTGTACGCAGCAATCGAAGTCAGGTATCGAAACACGTTCGCCATTCTCTAACCACGACTCTGCCTAAAGGACTTAGCTGCTTTTCTGATCCTAAAGTGAGAAAACAAAAACAAAGATCCCACAGCATTCACTGCAGGGGGTGGGGGCGGAGCCCCTCCCGAATGAAGGAGAAAAAACAGAACTTCACTGAATAGCGCGCGCTTCCAAATTCCTGTTACGCATTTCCGTCCCTTTTCACGAAATCACTCCCCCAAATCTCCAGTAATCGAGAGGAAAGATGTTACACATTAAAAAAAAGCTTTTTTGCATCTCAGCTAAATAAAAAAAAAACCATATTTATTAAATTTTAAATCTGAAGGACTGATAGCTGATAAAAAGGATTTTTTTTTCTATTTCTAACTCCCCGTAACTCTCTTGTGAATCGATTTTTGAAAACACCTTCCTAAGCAGATCTCTGCTCAGTAAAAGTAACACATTGTTACAAACTTTGTGTAATGAACGCTTAAAATTGTGTAAACAATTTATATCTGGATGTGTAAATTATGTTACATTTATTTTATGTTAAAATTGTAATATATTCGCAAGCAACGCCGTTCCTTACATAATAATGGCGATGCAATGGAAACATAGCGAAATGTTGGTGATAGAGCCAACTTGACATCATTTTTGGCGACCACGTTGGCAACTTGGCGATTGATTGAACGGTGCAGAAGTTGCTTTACTGTAGCACCACCTGGTGGGGAACTGCAACGAAGAGGACATCACAAAAATCTTATCCACAAATATATATATATATATATATATATATATATATACATGCCAATTTTTATAGTGATCGGTTGAACGGTGTCGGAGTGAAGCGATTTTTTTTTCATGTATACAAACATTCATTTTTATACTTTTATACATATGCCGGCTAAGTGGCATGGTTGGCTTGTCACTGGATTTCTACACCCAAGGTTACGGGTTCGATCCCGGCCCAAGTCGGTGGATTTTCTTGATGCAGACAATCGACAGCGGCCATGTCGTATGATTATACGGCATGTGAAAGATCCTTAGAGTGTCTGTTTGGCGTGGATGCTCTTGGCAAAATTAAATCCTAGAACAGGTTCGCATCGTCAAGAGCTCAGGTACCTCCCTTTTGGGGATGAAACTGGGCGTCAAAATTGCTTGCTGTAATTGGTATCGCCTATATGGTGCAGCTCTAAAAAATGATACCAGCTCCTGGGGGATGTACTGGGTCTGCAAAGGTTTAAAATACCAATGCGCAGCCCCATTAGAATAATTTTTTAAAATACATATAGATGTGGAGAGGAGGTAAGTGTTTTTCAGTGACCACGGTGTAGAAATGTGTAAAACTGATCTTAGACATCGATCCACTTTTAACCATAAAAATTTCTAAAGTGCTCTGTTAGTTAATAATTTTATAATTAATTTTGATATGGATAGAAAAGCCCAGGAAGAGGCTACCGATGAACACATGAAATCAAAACACAAGCTTATTCTTAGATCATTTATGGTATATAACATCGAGTATTTTTTCAGATAAAATTTGAAAGATTATTAGAAGGGGAGGGGGATGTTTTCAAAACAATAAAATTAGCCTAATTTAAAGAAAATAAACTTTCAAATATTTAGGGAATTTAAAAGAAATAAATGAGATTACGTTTTATCTATCATAAATTGGCTTACAGCAAGATCTATACTTGGAGAGAACATAAAATAGGGAACATTAATAAAATGACTCAATGGTATTGCATTTGGCTTTGCGATTTAAATTTATTGCTCGCAATATGGAAAAAACCCCGGATGTCAGGTTCAATATATAAACAAACAACCCTTCGTTTATCTTCCATTTACAAGAGAACTTGTGCCCTTTGAGAATTATTCCCCTTAAAAAGATTTTTCTCTTTTTATTTATTTTTTGAAGAAATAAAAAGAAGAGGGGAGTGGAAAGGATGGGGTTGAAAATTCAGTACTACACTTTTAAATCCTTTGAAATGCCAGTTTCGATTGAAGAAAAAAGAAGGAAAAAAAAGTCGGCCTTCTTTTATTTCTAGGGGGAGGGGGACCTTCTTGGGAAAATAACCCGTATTACAACTGGTGCGAGTGCAATTTGTTTCCCTTCACTGTGCATTATCGAATAAAATATATTGTCTTGAACAATTTGAACAACATTTAAGAACATAGCAAAGGGAAAAAGGATATTCGACTCCTTTTTTCTCCTCGTATTTTTAAATTTTGGGTTTATGTAGAACTCACCGTTCTTTTTTCTACTCAACACTTATTTAAAAAAAAAAAAGAGAAAGAACCGTTTGAATGAATAAGCAAGAATTTAAAATAATTAGCACTGAAGTGTTACTTAAAAGAAAAACTTAAGTAATTCGTATGTTCATTCTTTAATTAGTTATTTTTGTTTTCATTTTTTCTTCCCTTTAAGCACGCCTTTTTATTGGAATATTCTTTGAAGTTGTTCTTATATGAGGAAAATATCTTCTTACTCGTCTTTGACAATTACATCGAATCTTATTAAAAAATTTAATGTTAATAAATTAAAGCTTTTCATCTTTTCTGAATGCTTTTTCTAACAAGATTTTTTATTATTTCTGAAAATATTGATGTTATATCGATAAGTAAGAATAAGTACTCCGTTAATCTGTATTACATAATAATCAAGCAACATAAAAGTATACGTTTAGATAAAGAGCATCCAGCTCAATGCATAAACTATACCATAACACATTATCCCTATTTTATAAACAAATCTGAATAAAAATTGAAGAACAATCAATAGGTTAAATTCGAGTGACGTCAGAGGCACGTGATACCTGCAATCACGTGTTTCCAGCCAATAAATGAAAACTTTCAATAAATCAAAGCTTTGATGAAATGCTTGTCTAAATGCTTTTTCCTTAATTACAATTATTTATGAAATCATTGATGATACATCGATAAATAAAAGTAAGTTAAGTATTCCATTTGTAAATAATAAGCAGTCAACTTAATGATCTACATTTTGATACGTATCCGTCTCAATGTATAAACTACATAACATATAAATTCTATTTTATAAATAAAATCTAAATAAAAAATTAAAATACAATCAATAAGCAAAATTCACGCTGTGTGATAATGGCACTCACGTGTTTACAGACAACAATTCATAAATTCGTGTGACGTCATAATCATATAACTGCAATCACGTGGTTTCAGCCAATCAGCTCATGCTCTTTACTGTTGCCATCTTTTGCTTTTTACAGAAACTTTCTTTTAAACAGAATAAAATTGTCATCAATAATGCATGCAGGTAAACAAAACGCATTTAAGCCCACATACAATAAGATTTTTTTTTTTAATTTTGAAATATTTTTGAAAAACTGTAATATTTGAACATTCATACTCAATAGACTCAATTCATCTGACGTCATAATCACATGATAGTACGCTTAAGGTATGTGACTGGTGCGACAACTTTTTTTAAAAAAATGGAGATATGGGGATTTTTTGGTTATTTTTAGAATTGTTTAGTACATTTTAAAAAATATGCTACAATTAAAAAGAGAAAAAGAAATTGTTAATACTAAAATGGGGAAAAATAGGTAAAAATTGACAAAAAAAAATAGATTAACTCGGCCCATTCTGTACCAAAGGTTTATAAACAAATTTTCAATTTTTTCATTCTAATGTGTTTCTATGTTATTCATTTTTGAAATGATCTTCAGGATAAGAGATATTTTCTTTTTTACAAAGACTAGAGCAATTTATCTCAGTTATTATATGAAATTGCTTAAAAAAACTATGATTATATTAACATAAGGGACTGTAAATTTTGTAATAAAACAGTGATTGATAAATCAGAAGTTAAAACAATTCTACTATTATACAGAACTTACAGAAAAAATTTTAGCTAATTATTTTCAAAACTTTTTGAGCAATCGCTGGCCCCGTTTGAGTATTTAAAAAAACAACACATTTCGAGTAAAACGCGTTTTAAAGTATGACATCTTGCTTAAAGTAATGGCATCTGCTTTTACTAAAACACTTGCAGTTTTTGTTCTAATGAACGGAAAATAATAAACTTGGCATTTTTATAAAGATAATAAGATGGCCTATAAAATAAAATCATAAAAAAAATTGTCAATTTTTGGCAAAATTCACAATTTTAAGGTAGCCGGATACCTTAACAAATACCCATGTGTTTCATTCGCATTGATTCGACTGAGTATTTTGGCTGCATATTCGGATTTGTGTGTGCATCAACTTTCATGTAACTAAATAAAATACTGTAGCGTGTTAAATTGCCATAATGACTGTAGGACGAAAAGTTTTTTTCGGTTTCCACTGAAGAATCCATACATTTATTTAAAAAAATAGATACAAAACTTAAGTCGAACAAACTTCAAACTATTTAACTTTACATCAGTATGCTCCGCTTATTTTGAAGAAGCATGCTTTATGTATCAGCCTTTCACCAACAGAAAAGGACATTAAAACCAAATTCAATTTCTACAAAATTCTGTTTTTCCGAGCCTCCGTCTCTCTACCAAAGAATTTAGCAGAGAAGGAACAAATCTTCAGTGCCACAGAAATTAAAACATGTTCCAAAAGACATTTCGACTGAAATATGAGTACTTTTTAATTATTTCGGTACAAGCGTATTATCTCAAAAATCGCCAATGTTCAAGATAATTCGCCAGGTTGGTGACTCCGATTTCGCATGTGGCGTATGCGCTGAAACGGCTATCATGCACTTCGTTTCATATAATGTTGCCAATAGGTTGCGATAATACGTAAGTACCATTATTTCATTTTCAATATTTTTTGTTTTTATCAAATACGGTGACGATATTTAAACTTTAAAAAACAGTCTGAAACATTTTCTGTGCCTTTCGAATTCAAAGAATTTTAATTTTGCCGACATAAAGAAACAGATCAGAAACGATTAGCTGTTATTGTTTACTTGATAATCACGTTACAACCAGCAAACGATTGCAGCGCCCTCTGGTGATGAATCGAACCCATTGTCAAATTTGAAATTTCATCTAAATTATTCAACAAATGCAAATTTAATGTCATTTTCGAATTCAATAGAGAACACGTAACTCCCTCTATCATGTGACCGTCATGAATTCGGTCCGCTGTTTTTCGCGCGTACGGTCTTTTCTTACTCGATTTTGAAATTACACGGACCAAGAAAAATGCACGGCTTATTATCTAGGCCACGGCCTTTTTTCTAAAGGTACAACAAACATTAAAAAAATCTCAAGTACGTTTAGAAAAAAAGTAACAGATGTTACTGTGTTAAAGAAAAAGAAATAACTTTTTTTTTTATAAAAGAAAACACCGTAAAATATTTCTAAACAATTGATCTATTCATACGTTATTACCAAACAAAAATCTGCATTGGATTCAAATAGAATGGATTTGGTAAATATTTCTAGTGAGGATAACGTTTTTTATTCACCTTGCCGTTAATGAAAACGTTTACTATCAAAAAGTTAAAACATTATTTAATATTTTTATAATTTGTAGTTTTTATTCTTCCTTAAGGATAATATTTATACATTCCACAAATTTTATCTTAGCTATGACGAATAATACTAAGTTTATACGTGCTTCAGTTAATATTAAATATGTAATTATTAAGAACGTAAAAACGTTAAATGCATAAATATATACATGACGAATAATACTAAGTTTATATACGTGCTTCACAGTTAATATTAAATATGTAATTATTAAAGAACGTAAAAATGTTAAATGCATAAATATATACATTTATCTAAAATGTATTATATATAACTAGATTTTTCATCACTTTTCTACATAGTTTTATTTTTTTATTTCATCTTGCATCAGCGATTTTCAAACTGTGAGGAGAACCCCCTTCCCTAAGGGGGCGTGATAACCTTACGCGGGGGGGGGGGGTGAGCATATCGAAATTAAAAGATTTTTAAAAGTTAATTAACTGAAAGGAAGCAAAACAAAATATACAAACAAAAAAAATGCATATTGCATACTTATTGCAATCTGTTCCAATTTAAAAATAAGAAAAGAAAATTAACTTAGTATCTTATATATTCATTATTCTTTATATCAAACATATTCTTAAAATTCATTTGTAATTAATTACTCGATCCCCCTTGTAGGGTTATCACGCCCTCCACAATTTGAGAAACACTGCCTTAGTATGTCCGTTTACAGTGGCGCACACAGAAATTTTGGAAGGGGGAGGTTTAGGGTCAAAAGTTCACCATTCTCGTATCATGTTCCAATACGCCGCTTAACATATTCTTTTGATTTAATCGATTTTTGGGAACAAAAACAGTAAATAATTAATTATTGAATAAATAATTAGCATATATTAATAAAAAAAATCAATTATTAGTAACAAAAACAAAATTTTACGTACTATATACATAGGTTTATAATATATCGAAAAAAATCAAAGGCTTGGAAGGGGGGTGACCGGACCCGGGGACCCCCTTGTGTGCGCCACTGTCCATTTAGGAAACTATAGCAGAAATAAGTACCGTAAAATCCGGCGTATAACGCTCACCGCCGTAAAACGCGCACCCCTTTTTTACGAAGAATCCTGAAATGTACGTGTGCAAGGCTCTTATGTTTTTATGTCATTTATTCAGGTTTATTCTAAGTTTTAGAAAACATAGTATACTTTTTGAACTACAACCATTAAGTTCATATGGAATGCCATTTAAAAAAAATAAACAGTATTCCAATGTATGTAGATGTTTAATTTTTTCTATGCTCATATTTTATTATTTTTAAAGCTCTCATTTTCATACCCGTAAATTTCGATCTTATTGTTTGTGTTAAGTGTGCGTGTTATACGTCGGATTTTACGGTTCTTCTGATGAACATGGTGCACCGCCACAGGATGGATCACATAAATCTCCCTTTTCTCTGACATGTTATGTGCTAATAAAGGAATCAATGCAACAAAAGGGGTTGAATCTGAACTTTTTTTCCTTCTACGAAAAGTTTCAATGGGCAATTCACCGTTGAAGTAAAACTTCTTTAATAGTAATTTACCCACACCAGTGCAAACATTGCAAGGAAAACTTTATGTAAGAGTTAGAAACCGAAAGTTTAGAAATTAGCTAGTAACCGTACACTCTGCATTTTACGGAATTAATTTGTATACTTCCAGCGATTTTCTAATATCCAGCCGCACTATCGACAAAAAAATTAATTTTTTTTTCCTAATTCGAAAGATACTCTTTCGTGGGAAAAAAAATTTCTTTTTTGAACTACATTTAAATGCACCAATTTCTTTAAATTTTAAATGACTTACAAATCTATGGAACCCTTGGCTAGTTAAATAGAATAAGCATGTCCCTTTATTTTCCGGAATATTTGCAAAGGAATAATTTGTATCCAGCAATTTGTCAATGTTCAGGAAAGAAAAAAACACAAATCTGCATTAATCTTTTGTTATTTTTTCATTGCTTTTGTTCTGTTATGCCCTAATAGTGATAATAGATTGTTATGATCAGCTTATTTCCCCCCCTCTAAAAATGCTATTTATTAATTTAAATGGCAGCTAATAAACTAATTATTTGATGGATGCTTGGCAATCGAAGTTTGACTGCACATACTGAAATACGGAGTTCTAGAAAATACGCTTCACTTTCTACAAACGGAGAAAAATCACATGATTCGGAAGAATTTATAATTTAAATGAAATGTGGGTGAGGAAAGGGGGGGGGGGGAGACTGCTGTCGCAAAATTTTGAAAATGCATTCCAATTCTAAAGTTAACAGGTTTTAATTCAAAGGAAGGCATTAAGTAAATGCTTTTACCAAATTCATCCTTAAATATACGTAATTCTATTAAATGACAGCCATATGAGAAATTTAACTTTTGCTCAAAAATCAATATTTTGCGGTGACAGAAGCTGTTAAAATTATATGAAGCAAGTAACCATGAATGTGCAATGACAAGCAATTAAAAAAGTGGGATACTTACGAATTATACCATGGACTACTTCGTCAAATGAAAAGTCGTCGTCAAATGCCATAATATGCAGCCAATAATTGAAAACTCTTCTCACGTATGTATATACACGATCTTGTCCACGCATAAGAGGTCAGGTTTTGGCGATGTTTTTTCTGATTTGGGGAAATTGTTCGACGCCGTAATACGCAAGTACCAAAATACAGAAATGTGTATATTTTCAGGAGATAAGAAAAACTTAAATTTGGAGTGGGACAGCTTACAATTGATTAAACTAACTGCTTTTTAACTTCAAACTTAGGAATCAACACGTGGTCGCTTGGCGGTGGTTATAATTTTGAACATTCAAGTGGCAAAGACGGCATCTGAGTTGGTACCCCACTTTTCAAATTTGGAAATCAAGCTATAACTTACATTTGAAAACTTATTTTTAAGACCTTTCAGTAGAAAATTTATGCATATTAGCAGACAAAATGCAGAACTACGTTGAATTCTTTCAAAGGTTTAGATATTGAAAGTTTCCAAAGTCAGGAACGGGTCTACGGCCGGACAAACCGGATCCCTGTCGGGGGAGGCAAATTTTAATGGCGGCATTTGGATCGAATTTGAGAAATCTTTTTTTTTTTTGGTTACAAAGAAATGTTATATGTTATCTGAAATATTATTGAATGTGAATATGGTGTTTCATTTAAAGTATCTTATTTCCTTATTTTGTACTATGTATGTTTAATGTCAGGTTTATGTTGAAACTGAAAGGGTTTGTGGCGGGTGTATATGTTAAATCCTGCAATTTGATATGTTTACACATCTTTCACAATTAACTGTCTCCCCATTCTGGAGTGGGGTCGGTACGGACATTCCTTTCACCCATACGGCGTTCAGTGTCAGCTGTTCAAAAGAGGACAGGGGTAATAAGAGATTTTGGTACATAAAGAGCCACAGGAGATGTTTTATTTTAGTCTTGAGTGTATTTACTATAATTTAAAATAAATGCTTGTGATTCCCACAATCATTAGAACCTTTTTGGAAGAAATTTTTTTATTGATATGGGCGATTCCTTCTCTTGCATTTTACTCGTTTGAAATAATAACAGGTAACTATGTACTTAATTTCAAATTTATTTATTTTTGTATTTTTTAATACTTAAAATAATATATATATATATTTCTGCTGATTTTTGTTTGCAAGAATGATTCAAGTTTTATAGGTGTGTATCTACATATGTGAACAATTTATCCTTTTTAATTATAATTTTTTGCTTTGGAGAGAGGGGCGGCACTTTCCATTTTTGTCCAGGACGGTAAAACTGCTAGAGTCTCTCCGTATCAATTATACACTGCTGCCCACCGTAAATGCAACACCCTGAAGGAAACACGTAAATAACATTAAATTTACAACATGCATTAGTGGAGGTGAGATATGCAAATTATTATAATTTCAGCGCAGACACACATCAAGCACGCCTGTGGCAACACCTCAAAGTGCTAATTAAGGCTTGGAGATTTCGACGATTTCAAGTTCGACAATTGTGTTTTTCTCTCGTGGTTTTTTTCAAAAAACGATCAGTTATGTCTCGTAGAAAACAGCGACCAGCTTTTGATCAAGTATCCGAGTTCGACAGAGGAAGGATAGTGACCTACCGAGACTGTGGATTATCTTTCAGGGAAATCGGTAGTCGTGTTGGACGAAACCAAACAACTGTAATGCGGATATGTGACCGTTGGATGCAGGAGAGTACGACGCACCGACGTGGTCGATCGCATCCACCTCAGTGCACCACTTCACGTGAGGACAGTCAAATTGTGCGCATGGCAGTGACGGATCGCGCAGTCACATCACGAACCATAGCACAGCACATTGAGTCTGCTACGCATCATTCAGTGTCCGCGCGTACCATTCGACGCCGTTTACAGCACAGTGGTGGTCTGTTTGCAAGACGTCCATTGCTTGGTCTACCCTTGACGCAGAACCACAGACGTCTCCGCCGCCAATGGTGCGATGAAAGAAGGATGTGGGCGGCAGAATGGAATGAAGTTGTCTTTACTGATGAGTCACGCATCTGTCTGCAACACCACGATGGTCGGATTCGAGTCTGGAGACACCGTGGAGAGAGGATGCTGAACAGCTGCGTTATGCACCGTTGGCACTGGTCCTGCACTGGGTATTATGGTATGGGGCGGTATTGGATATCACTCTCGCACTCCTCTAGTACGCATTGCCGGTACTTTAAACAGCCAGCGCTACATCTCCGAGTTGTTGGAGCCAGTTGTCCTTCCTTACCTTCAAGGCTTGGCCACAGCCATATTTCAACAGGATAATGCGCGACCACACGTGGCACGCATTGTCCAAAGGTTCTTTGTTAATTGCCAGATTAAATGCTTCCCTGGCCGGCTCGCTCTCCGGATCTTTCGCCGATAGAAGACATGTGGTCCACTGTTGCTCAACGATTGACCCAGATTACACTCCCAGCTGCCACACCAGATCAACTTTGGCAACGTGTGGAAGCTGCTTGGTCTGCTGTACCCCAAGAACCCCTCCAAAGTCTCTTTGAATCAATACCGAGGCGTGTGGCAGCGGTGATCTCCAACAATGGCGGCTACTCTGGCTACTGATTCTGGCAGGAACCACACTTCACAGAAGTCTATAAATTTGATCATTTGATACTTAGTCAACATGTTATCTACAAAATAAATTTTGTTGTGCTATCTCTTGTCTTTCTTGGAGTTGCATTTACGGTGGCCAGCAGTGTAGAAATAAGTTGGAGTAACGATTAACTATATGTGATTATTCTTTATATACATGATCAAGTTCACTTTCACTCAGCGAATTCTCTCTAAATTCTGAGATTACAGAATTACGTTAGGTACCCAGCATTGCGTTGTTTTAAGCAAGCTGTGCTTTTTTGCGTATTCTCGGCGACGGTATCTTCCTATTCGGAGTAAATATTCAATGTTTTATTTATTTGCCAATTCCGAAATTGTTATATGACTTATTAAATATCAATATCGCAGTGATCATTCATCGGGAAAATCAATCATTTCATGTATCATTTTTCATGTCCGTCATTCGTTACAGATACTTGAAATGTCTAACAGTGACCCAGAATTTTTTTTTTTGGATCTAATGATAAAAAATGTATCAAATTTAATTTCGTTCTGTCTACAGTTAAAATTGATCTACGTTTTTGTTAATTGCGCCAGTACATGTAAAAATAAAGGGAAAAAATGATTAAAACACAGTAAAGTGGCCGTGTGTGTGTAAAAATACGAATTATTTAAACATTCTCTTAAATAAAGAATTAAATATACGCTACGCATCCAAGAGAAATGTTCAGTTAGTAAGGCATCATATGTCGTTAGTTAAATAATTCGATAATATAAGAACAAGATAATTTTATTTGATTATGTATCAGGGTGCTACGCTTGGCGCGATAAAGGAATCACGCCAAGTAGCATTTGTTGTCGCTGGTATGGAATCCAAGATGGCGGCGTCGATGTAACAATCGGGATTTAAAAGGAATTCTATAGAATGATTCCCGACGACTTTCGGAAGCTGTGAAAAACGCAGAATTAAAATGGAAAACAAAAAATGAATATTGAAAAGTTTACTTTTATTAAGATTTTTAAACCCTTCCTTCTCGATCCCGTCAAAATCACGGGGGGGGGGGGATTTCCCCCTCTATTTCTGGTGCCCGCGATATTTCCGAGCTAGAGTATTCAAAAGTAACGCGCTAAAAAGATTATTACTATATAATTTTCATGTTATTTGCTCACCAGATGGTAGTACCAGATTATTAGTTATGTGTTTAAGATAGTTATATATATATATTTTATTTTAAACTAGATGTTAGCACAATCAAATATATATATTAGCCATATGTTTTTGTAACCATACCTCAGTTACTTTGTTCCGCTCTTCGTGAATATACTTGGGTTGCATTTGTGATAAAAAATATATATTTATAAATATTGTATACATTATGGGGAGTAGTCAGGAAGTGAATCGGATTCTACTTTAAGTATAAATTGATCTGAGAGTGATTCTGAAACAACTGATTGTTTTGAAAGCTCGGTTAGTGAATCTGAGAGCAGAGTGATGATGGATCTGTACTGTTACCTGTGATGTTGGCCTTTTTATCTCATGCTTTGAAATTTATCTCAAGAGAAAAGAATTACTAATATGTTTTTACAAAAACATAAGTGCAATAAAATTCTCCTTTGATGTTTAAAATACACGTTTTTTAGTTTTTTCTCTTTGCTAGAAAAACAACATTCAGTCATAATAACCCTAAATGCTGGCTTTTCTTAAAATAGTTTTTTTTTTGTATTTTAAGCTTAAAAATTACTCAAAATTTAGTAATAAATACATGTATTGAACATACTTAGTTTTGTATAATTTTCTTGAATAATAAAAAAAGGCACTTTTTTGATCGTTTTTTTTCAAAATTATGCGGCCGTTAAGAGATTAAAGAAAAAGAATATGAGGAATTTTGAAATGCCTTAGGGTAGGTGGAAAAAAAGGAAAATTTTCGAAATGCATGAGTAAATAAAGATGAATGTGTGTAAAAAAAAAAAAGGAACTGAAACGGCAACCCTCTTCCTCCTAAAGAAAAAGCAAAGAAAACTGGAAAAATTAAGAATTAGTGTTGAATCTTACTAAAGGTTATGGATTCGATTTTTCAACTCCCCCTCCCGAAACTGTTTCCCAGTCAACCAAATTAATTTTACGAACAAGGTCAAGAAATTTGACGAAAGGATTCTCTTTTGGTGCGAAACAAATTTTCCTAAACATGTACCAGACGATATATCCTTCAAATCTTCCCAGTCGATTGTACTCAGGCAAAGAAGCTTTGAGGTGAGGCCAGGTAACTTCAATGGTATAGGTATGAGCACTAGTCTCAGCATCAACGAATTCGAGCCAAAGGTTAGCGGTAAGGTGATCATAGCTCCTTTCAAAAGATTTCCAACAGTCAAAAATAACAGTTGTTCCTTTTTTGATCCACAATTTGAAAGGCCAAGAAGTGTTTAGTCGTGAACTGCAACTAGGAAGCAGCGCGCGCGTCCAGTCTCGCGTTCGACTCCGCCAAAACCCCACTATACTTCAACGAAACGGCCCCTATTATGTTTCCTTTTCCCACAATTTTGCTCTCGTCAATTTCAACAGTTTTACCCTTCCCCCAAGCTTCTCTATGTTCACCACAATATAATCAATTAACAAACACATCGTTTGCATAGTTGCGCCAATCGGCAACAGCCCGTGAAAAAATTTCGAGTTCCTTATAGATTTGATCGAACGAGGAACGTTTGAAGAATTCATTAATTAGAAGTAGAATGGTAGGAATTGGCAATTTTCCGCCTGAAAAAAAATAAAATTGGATAGATTTTTAAATTTTTATCTCGGCAGCTCGAATTCGCACCGTAAAATCTGCAGTTAAAGACTCGGCCGTCAAATATTTTGCACTTTTGGGAAATACTCTTCATTTCACTGGCACATCTAATGACGGTCGATATCAGCGAAATCTTACATAAAAAAAGAACAGATAGTCTGTACTTTTCGAAAATAAAATGGAGCGAAAGTGAGAATTCGGAACATCTTTCGGTCCTTAAAAATTAAAAGAGCATCCCTCACATATTCTTTAAAAAAAGATCCTGGTACCCACCGATAATATTGTAAATAACCAAGTTCGAATACAGAAGAAGGAAGAACACCACCAGTGTAGAGCAGCAGGTGAAGAATAAATGCAGAGAAAAAGGGCAAAATTTTTAAAGTAATCGAATTAAAATCGTCTGTGAAATTAATTGGGTTACCGCGAAAAAAAAAGAAATTAATAAGAATAAACTAATAATATAAATGTCATCCCCATGGCAACCACATCACCAAACGATAGAAATATCAAGGTAACCATATTGTAATGTTATCGTCCATCTTGACGAACATAAACAACTTGGCGATAGCACCCGATATCAAACCAGAACCAAGAACTGTTTTCAAATATATTTCAAATAAAGAATATTGGAATAGATTGAAAATAGCAATGCCAATTAATAATTAATGATATATAAGTAATAACTTTCTGATTATTATATATTAATGATATAATTTTTTTAATTAATAATATGTAATATATAATAATCATATAATAATAATTATATATAATAATCATGTGTATTTATTTACATATGACAATAATTGCATTATATAATTATGTTATGCATAAAATAATTACATAATATATATTAAAATTAATCAATATTAATATCAATTAATAATTATCTATAACTTGCACTATTCTAGAAATTGCGAGTTTCTTTTATGAATTTCATCGAACAAGGAACAAATTCTTCAAAATAAATAAACAAAAAAATACAAGTACTATTATTAATATCAGAAGTATCCAAATTCAAAAATAGCTCAAATACAACAGAAGACTGAAGCAGTAGCTTGAACAATAATTGCAATGAAAATGGTTGAATTTTAAAAAAATTAAATTAAAATAGTCTGAAATTAATTGGGTTACCGTGGAAAAAAAACAATAAAAATTCCCTTAATATGCGTCATTTCTATGGCAACCACATTACCACACGATAAAAATATAAAGGTAACCATATTTTACTGTCATCACCCTTCTTGGCAAACCTAAGCAACTTGGCGTGAAGTACTCCGAAATCAAATTAGCACCAAATTTTTAATAATTTTGAGATAATTAGAATTTTGTTGGAAAAAAAAATTGAACTCTTAAAAACTTTCACAAAAAATCCTATTTTCTATACCAATTGAAAAAAGGTTGCAGTGCAAGCATTAGTGTTTATACTGTGTGAAAACTAAAAACAGCAACAACAAAAAAAAAAAAACAGCTTAACAATGACACATAAATAAATCTAGAATAAAATAATGTACCTGAATACTTGGTATATCCATAAAACGAGCGCTAATTATATATTATACATTCGTAATGGTGGTCAAAACATGTGAGGGGGAAAAGTTCGTTTTTTCCTTCACTTGACTTCTTTTCAAGGGAGAAATATCATGGCACATCAAGATTCTTGCCCATACCCTGTTCTTTAGGGAGGAAAGTCCTATTTTACTGTTAAGGGCCTTTCAGAACGACAATAGAGTATGTTTTTCCAGTCGTTACATCCCTTATTATACTGAGCGTCTTTTTAAATTCCTCCTTTGACGTATCAGTAGTCTAATTGAGAGTGCGGATTTGTTTGATGCATGCACCGTGGACATTTTTATATCGCTCGTCGGGATTTTTTGAAAAAAGTGTGAAACACTTTTTAAGACAACTTCTATGTGTAGTAGTGGGGAGGGGAGTTATATTCAGCCAATAGTATTAAGGTGTGCAATAATTGAGCATTTAACTTTCGGGTTATCATTTAGGCTTCGAAAGTGTTTTTAACTGCAGTAACGCCTTATGACTTCTTGAAGCCCTGGGGCCCCATGCAAAAATAAGCTTCACTTGCGATCCTTTTGAACAAACAGTACATATCACACGTTGTCAAATACCCTGACAAGTGGTAACTTGAAACAATAAATGTGCGAGACTCACAACCTTACAAAACCAAGCACAAACGAACTGCACCAACTGCTACCTTTCGACAAAATGAGTAAGGATGGCTGGCGTATGGTGGTTAGTTTAGACCTAGACACGGATATTGTGAGGACATCACATGGAATGGCTCACACCCCGTTATACATGTCAAGTCTGACATATGGAAAACAGGTGGCTCGCTTGTGCGTTGGAGACAGAGCACGTGGCTTTGACGTCATTGTCCTTTGTTTGGCATGTAGACTATCAACGTGGCTGTGACTGAGAGCACAATGGACGAGACATAGCTATATTGTGTGTCAATAGGCAGTACTTATCTATCTTAGGAGACTGGTGCCTCGGCGGACGGCGGCAGGTCACTTAAAAGAGGTGGATCATGATCCAGATGTTGGACCAGACTTTGTCTCGGGAAACATTCGAGAGGGACCAGAGCCATTGTTCGGCCTGAACTAGTGGTGGGCTATTGAGACCGAGGTGCAGGGTGCAAAACTTTGGGGGCTGCCAATGAGAGCTGACGAGGGCCGTGTAGTTGACCCACCCCTGGAGTTTAAAAGGGTCGATTCGAGAGAGGAAGAAATCGACTCACGAGACTGGATCCTGTGAAAAAGACGAACGACTGACGTTACTTGAGCTAGCGGAAAGAAAATTGTGGGGGGCAAGCACCCTCAGGATAGAAAACTTTTTGACTTGTTGGCCTGGTCGCGATGGGCAGAGAGGAACGCTGACGGTTCCTGAGCCCAATCTTGTGGAACTGCGAACATTGTGGGGCAAGCGCCCTCCGAAATAGAGGGATGCCCTGCAATTATTTCAGCACTGGACTTTAGTTTTCTTTCCTGCAAAACAAAATGCGCAAGACATTGCGTGATTCATCTAATATTTACGTATTCTAAAAATAAAAATTATTTTTAATGTTTAGTTGTGTGACTGAATACTCTACCCCAGGGGTGGCCAACCCGTGGCACGCGGGAGTCGTAACTGTTGCACGCGAAGACTTATTGAAAAAATAAAAAAATGTTTGAAAAAATTGCTAAATTAATTGAATTACAATAGAAAATTATCATGAAGAGAATACGTAAGAAATAGAAATTTTCAGCGTGAGATTTTAAAGGCGCTAAGCAAGATTTTTTTTCTTCAGTAAAGTGCCAAAAATGAGATCATGCTTCAAAACTTACAATTCCACAGCATTGTAACGTTCCGAGAAAAGTGTTGAGTAACATGAGACTAAAAACAAATAAATTCTCTCTCTCTCTCTCGGACGTCGAATCTGCCTGAAAAGTCGCTTTCTCTCGGCGGTGGTTAATTTTTAACATCTGGGATTTCTATTCGAATTTCAGCTTCCCCTTGTAGTTCTGAAATTTAGTGTTTATAGCTGTCAGTGTGATGTTAGATAAAAAGGTTTTTCCAAAGGTGTTGGTTATTTACGATTTCTGCAATAAGTAATTCGGCAATATATTAGGAGAGCAGTTGTTGGATACGGTAGAAGTAATTCTATCTGCACAAAGTAACCGTTTTATAAAGCAGAGGGAGTGAGAACTTGCATCCATGACTAATCAGAATGCTGGATTCGGAACCCAGAAAATTTGTAGCGTAATATCGGCAAATTGTTTCTAGCTGCAAGACTCTGTTGATTTTAAACTCTGTTTAGCAAGGCGTTAATTTTCCTTTTTTCTAAAATTGTTTTTAGATTTTAGCGTTGAGCGTAGTTGTTTAAATTTTTTTTATTTTCAATATGTTTTTGAGTAAACCTTCGACATAGAAAAGAAATAGTGAAGAGGATATTACAGCCCGTGATTTTAAAATTGTCTGGGAAGAGCAATACGTGTTAATACATCAAAATGCTTCCAAGCCTATTTGTTTGATATGTGGAATTTGTATATAGCAGTTCCAAAAAAATTTAACTTGGACCGTCATTTCAAACAACTGTATAATGATTTCAACAGCAAATATCCTGTTGGATCAAATTTGCAAACGTAATTTATTAATAGAAAAAAGAAATCTTTAGCCGCCTAACAATCTTTGTTTCAGAAGAGAGAGAGAATATTAACGTCGCACTGATTAGCAACACGAGGGCATTTGGCGACGGTCCGCGTAATTTTGAACCACGGTCAAGTGACGCGGATGACACCTGAGCTGGAACCCCCTCTCCTAACTACCACACCACACCAACGGGAGGACGTTTGAGCTCTCGACAGATTTAACGTGCATCTCTCCCCTACACGGCGGATCTTTAGTGGTACTAGGATCGAACTCATGACACGCTAGCCATGATCCGACGCCTAGACCACTCGGCCACCGCGGCCTTTTGTTTCAGAAGAGAAATGACGAAATGGAAACAATTGTGAAGGCTTCTTATGAGCTTTCTTTGTTGTTTAGCCCGCAAGAAAGAACCATATTCTGACGGAGAGGAGATAATGAAAAAAGTAGCCTTTAAAATTTCGCCCAAAATGTCAAAAATATGGTAGATAAAATAGCTTTGTCTAAAAATACCGTCAAGCGTCATATGGATGACATGGGCCAGGATGTTGGAACACAAATTGTCTCTGGACTTCAAAATTGCAAATATTTTTCATTAACTTTGGATAAAAGCTGTGATATCACAGACACAATGCGCAGTTGAGTATCTTTGTGCGTTACACGAACAATAATTTTGATACTGTGGAAGAACTTGATTTGCGCCAACTAGCAGGTGAAGACATTTTTAAGGAACTTGAAAATGTAATTGAAGTTAACAAAGTAGAATGGACAAAATTAGACAGTGTTTGCACAGATGGAGCGCCTTGCATGGGTGGCAAAATGAAAGATTTTGTTGCATTGCTTGAAAATTATTTGGGAAGAAAAGTTTTCAAGTATCATTGTATTATTCATCAAGAAGCTCTTTGTGCCAAGGACTTAAACTAGTTTTTCGTTGTTAACCCCGTGGTGCGCTGTATCAACAAAATACGAGCTCGTGCTCTGAATCGATGAAGATTTCGTACGCTTTTCTTCGAAGAAACGGAAGAAAATGGAGAGTTACTTCTTCATTGTAGTGTGCTCTGGTTTTCGAAAGGCACTTGCGAAATTTTGGAATTTGAGGGATTATGTTTTAGAATATCTGGAAAGAAACGATGAACTGCCCAGTGTATGCTCGCTCCTCAGGAGTGAAAATTGGCTTTGGGGCTTAGCTTTTCTTACCGATATAATGGAACATTTAAACAATTTAAATTTAAGATTACAGGGAAAAAATTGTGCTTTTCCTACCCTAGTTGGTCATATATCTTCTTTTGTGAACAAACTTTTTTTTGTGTCTGGATTTTGTAGAGGAAAAATTAACTCATTTCCCTTTCACACATGCAGGAATTATCTACTGAAGTCAGTAATGTTCCAAACTATGATAGATTTAAAAATTTAATATCCATTTTGCAGGATTCTTTCAATGCCAGGTTTGAGGATTTTAAAGATAACAAAAATACTGAACTTTTCACTAATCCTTTTTCGATTTCTCTTCAAGACATTAATTGTTACCCAC
>BMAO01005697.1:0-19050 GCA_019973975.1 Trichonephila clavata
TGGGACAAGATTGTAACATATTTAGCCAATATTGAGTAAAGTATAACATTTTACTCGCCATTACTCTAGATATGGAAGTTGAGAGTAACCATGCTAACCATCAACTTCACGTTGTTTCAAGCTAAATATCGTACTAAATGATCTTACCTCTCACGATACGCAGAATTCGTAGAAATTATTTTCGTAATATTTCCGGTGCATGGGTTTGCAACCCAAAGCAATTTTCAAAAATTTACATTGACAAGTTAAAGCTAGAATACCTTGGTATTAAGTTATTCCTTTTGGTGGTAAAATTAGTTAATGCTGAACATTGGGTTGACGATATCTTATTTCTTACAATAATTAAGTACTCTGGAATGTTGAAGAATTAAGTATAAATAATTTTAAAATAAGCAAAAGTTCGTATTTAACAACTGTAAATCTAATTAATAATTATTAGAACTATGTAATTTGACATTTGAAAAATGTATACTAATATAAGCAATGTGTATTGTTTGAATGAAGTATTAGATAAATTGCGTTTGGGATTACTGGGATGAAAAAATGGTTCTTTTATTATAATCCAAGTAAAAAATGTCCAATAAAAATGGATCGAGTAAATCAAATTTTTAATTCAAAACTGTCCGGTGATTCTCAAAAGGTAATGATCGTGTTCTGCAACACGATAATGTAATATCGTGCTACGAAAGACTAACCCTGGAAAAACTTTATTATTTGAGATGGGAGTTATAGCCTCCCCCACCATATTTGACGTATATTATTACCCATTGGATTTTCATTTATTTCGAGCATTATAACATTTTCTAAGGAACAAAAAAATTTGAAAATCAAATGATGTCGAAAATATCATCTATAGATATTTGATGAAAAACCAATTGATTTTATCAAGCTTCAAAATTCAACTGAACTGAAAACCGAAAACAGGAATACACCGTTATTTTTTTCGGAACGAAAACCGGAGCTGAACCAAAAAAAATATTGTTTTAGTCCGGCTCAGCAATATTCATATGTTAAATAAATGACCAAAATATTTTTACATAGTTAGGTATTATCTCAAGGCCAAGTGCACGATGTGAATGTCAAGCGTCAAGTGACGGTACATATAAATAACATAATCATAACCTATTTGTCAAATGCAATTTTGATAATGTATAACAAAATCAATTTCTCGCCGTTATTCGCTCACCGCTCATATGTACATGCTGGTTAATTGTATCAATTCATATTATGTACCAATTTAAAGAAGAATAAAATATAAATTTGATTAAGTTACATTTCTTTTTATGGTAGAATTATATTTTAACTCCAAATAAGTATTTACATAAATGGATTTATTCAATGTGAACTGAGTTCAAAACCGTTATTTTGGGATTGAAAACCGGAACTGAAGTGATATATATTTCTTTAGTTGAAGGAACGAAAAAAAATATGGTATGGTTTTTATCGATCCGGCTACTAAAATTTACGCACTCCATGGAAATGCTTGCTGATGACGAGGATGAATACCTTATTATGAAATTTAAAAACTTGGTAAAAATTTACATTTTGAATGTAATGCAGAAAAACAACATTACTTTCGCTTCCCCCCCCCCTAAATTAACGGGAAGAAAAACTCAACTTGTATTCATTCCGAATTTTCTTCTGAAATTAAAAAATAATAATAATAATACAATATAATATGTTTTTTAATTCCTAGAACCTTTCCCAAACTTCAATTTAAAAAAAAAATGAAATCAGTTATGTTAAATGTTTGATATAAAATTTGTGATTAATTCCCTAAATCTGTTTCAAATGATACAAAAAAAAACATTAATATTTATTTATTTGCCATATTTTTTTTATTTTTTTAAAATTGTGGAAACTTATCAAAAGTCAATAGATATTAGATCTAATTCATCATTGTAATTAAATTCCAAAATATACAGACTTATCGAATTATAGTCGCGAAAAGAGACTTATCAATTATATATTTTCAATTATACTCACAACTAGGGTAATTTTATGGAAATTCACCGTGAATGATAGCTTAATAATGAAGCCGTGAATTTGCTGGGAAGTGAATTATTAGATAAGGATTAGATTTCCATATAAAGCTCTGCGCTGATTAAGTTTCAATTGGTATTCATCTTCCAGTATAACTAATTTGTAGTATATGATAAAATCACGAATTTATATAATACGGTATTCTCTATGTCAGTGCTTCTCAAACTTCCAATACTTGCAACCCAATTTTCCATTACAACTGTCATCGAGCCAACCTCCATACAATAATAATGTATTGAATATTTTTGACAGTTAAGCAGCAATACGACTTTAATTATAAACCGTACATATTATTAAGATAAATATTAGGCTTTGTATTAACTTTATATATGACAAATCCATGACTTCACTGGTAATTATTAAATTTGTTCTTAATTTATATTGATAAATTAAATATCAAATACCTTGTGAAGTACTGATACATTTAGAAACGTATTTTATCTGTGTAAATATGCATATATATATATATATATATATAATATATAAAATTCTCGTGTCACAGTGTTTGTAACCAAACTCCTCCGAAACGACTTGACCAAATCTTACGAAATTTTGTACGTATATTCAGTAGGTCTGAGAATAGGACATAAACTATTGTTCATTCGATATTCCAATTAGTTAAAGAGATATTAATTAAAAACCTTAAAACGCCTAATTGTTTTACTCCTGCGGGTTGTTTACTTGGCAGAACTTCCATTCCGTTTCGGCCGAGCGGTGATCCGACGTTTTCCACCATCTTAAAATTGCCATCCAATTTTACTGTTGAAACAGACAAAAAATAATTACAGAATCGGAAAGATCATTTATTTCGCCACAATACGATATAATTTTTTTGCAAAATAATAATATTTTCTATTTTTTACGAGTTTTTTAAAAAAGTGTTAAAACTGATGCGTTTTTTATGAAAATTATTTCTAAATCGTTGCGTATGGATTTATTTTCGTGTTATTAAACCGGTATTCTACACTAATTAACTTCAAGCCTTTCTCTTTTATATCCAGTCATTTAAAAAATCAAATTCTAAAAACTTTTTTTTAAGAATTTTTAAAAATCAGTCCAAATTTTTACTAAACGTTAAATAACTTCGTTATTTATGAAGATAATAACACAAAACATTTTTTTCCGTGTGTAAAGCAATATCATCCGTTATCTGCACGAAGATTGAAAATATTGCTTAACAATTACGGATTTTAAAAAAAACCTTTGTGATTTTCGTAAAAACCGTTTCTGCAAGAAATAATTTAACAGTATTTTTTGCACATTTTTTTATTTAAAAGTACTTTATTTTTAAAATTAATTTGTGAAGTTTGAAAGCATTAACTTAAAAACTATGCCCTAAAAATAAAAAAATTAGCAAAAAATACGCGGTTTTACAGTTAGCCAAACCTTGGCGTCGAAAAATAGTTTTACGCAAAAGACCTTTGAACTGTTTCACCGTCGACTGCATCTAACTCAAGGGTTGCACTAAAAAGTTCTGCCTTAAACAGGGGGAAATCAGTACATTTAGCGAGTGAAAAAGTTATTTTTGCTTCAATTTTCGTCATTTTTTTCTTTAGATAATTTTCAAAATTAAATCATTGTAGATGTTAGATTAAGATGACAAAATGTATTCAATACATTTCTGACACTCATTTAAAATATTTATCAGTATCAAAATTTTTGTTCTCTTTCATAAAACTTATAGTTTACTTTAAAATAATGCCTAATGTATAATATTTTTTTGACATATAATTTCATAATAAAAACGCAAAATGTGCCCATTTCGAATTTTTTTTTTTTGAACTATTCAGTTCAGTAAGCATAACTTCCTTAGAAAAAAATAAAAGCTATGTTCAAATAAAAAATTCTTCATTATTAATTGCGTGTTATTAATATATCAAAATCACTAAATTGGCATGTCACAATTAATTGCTAAATGAATGTTTTTAATCAATATTAGTATAAAATAATTAATTAATTTGTTTTGTATTTTATTTTCTTCTAAATGAATAAATATAGATGAATTTAAATGAAAATGATTTTAAAAAGTTCATTGATCATTTAGAATCAGTGATTAAAAAAAATAAAATGCCGAAACTATCCTTTTTTTTAAGAATTTTTAAAAAAAACTTTTTTTTTTTACAAAACAATGATATTTTGCATACTTTATGATTTTTTTCTAAAATGAATTAAAATAAAAATGATTTTTAAAACTTTTAGAATCAGTGATTTAAAAAATAAAAAGCCAAAAACTTTTTGGAACAAATTTTAACAAAACACTCAAAATACTTAAAACAATCATTTAATAATTTCTTCTTTATACAGATAATTGCATGAAACTTTTTTCCCGTGTGTCGAACATTTCAAAATATCCTCACAATTTTACTTCAAGATTTAAAATAGTAGTAAAATTTTGTAATTTGAAAAATTTCTACTTTTTTTTTGTCTTTTTCAACATACAACTATTTTTTAAAAAGGCTACATTTCGTTTCCGGGGACTAAACAATTGCAACGAAAGAATTGAAAAGTGAGGTTTTTCGAGGGTTTTGGCCACGGACCTCGAAATTTCCCACCATGGTCAAGTGACGAGGACGACACCTAAGCTTTTACTCCCTCTCCTAAGTACCACACCACACCAACGCAAGAAACAAATTTCAAAAAAGGAGTTTTATTGTCACAGTTAAAGAAATCACTCACATCGCGCATACACACATAAGTCTATCGTCCTGAGGGGAAAAGGAAATTCCCATGGGATTAATTTATTCACTGGTAAAAGCCCGTGCAATGCCGGGCTAAGCGGAGAGGAAAGAAACAAAGAAGTAAAAGTAATTTCGAGAAATAATATTGGAAGTGCTGATTTGTGAAGAGAAGGGAAAATGTTTTACGAGAAAGCCATGACACGCACTCACGGGCCATACACTCACATCGTACGCGTCACACCCACACAAAAGTGCTAGCGTCAGAAAGAAAGGAGGAAATTAACATGGGGATTAAGTTATACTCTCGGTAAAAAGCCCGTGCAACGCCGGGCCGGTTCAGCTAGTATATATATATTATATATATATATATATATATATATATAGGTTTACATAGGTTTATCACGCCCCCTATGAGGGGAAAGCCCCACTGTTTCAGAATCTCTGCTATAAATCATATTATAATATCTAAGAAGTGAAGGCTATTTAAACTAATGGATTAATGATTCCCAAAAATGTTATCCGTATAGTCTTTGTATTATCATTGTTTAAAAAGATAAATAATTAGTTTTCAATTTGCTTTAAAAATACTTCTGTGGAAAAAACCTGGTTATTCACTTGGTATATCGTACCCAGCCAATCACAATAGCTAACCTATTTCTTTTCGTAAACTATGGATCATACAGGTGACTTTTTGATGTACTCCTAAGGAGCAATTTAGCGGTGGAAAGTTTGGGCTATATTTAGGGGACACCTTGCACATGAAAAAAGAGACTCTTTCATCACGATATCTCTGGAAATCTTAGAAACAGACATGAAATTTGCCTTTTTGTAGAGAAGAGTCCCATTTTCAACGTGTTTCTTGAAAATTGACTCCCAAAGGGGGGGACGCAATAGACAAAAATACCATTTTTTGAACTATTAGACCTACTGATGAGAATTTGGCTACTATGTTTCTTTTGTTGAGCAGAAATGCTTTATAAAGAAGTTTTGCAGTGATCAACTGCCAATAGGGGTTACGTGGTCATAAGAATTTTAAAAAATTCACACACTTTTAATAGTTAGAACAATAGGCATGAAATTTGGTACGGTTGTTTCTTTGTTCAGCAGAAACATGAAAACACAATCGAAAATCAACGGAGAGGAGGAGTTGAAGAGGAGAGTAAGCAATAAATATACTTTCACTTTCAACATAATGAAATTCTCAGTGAAGCAAGTAGGTAACTGCTAGTAAAATTATAAACAGATAAATACACTCTGTAGCAGCGTTTCCAAACTGTGGGCGTGCCTCCTAGGGGGCTTGAGCTTATACAAAATAAATGTTTCAAAACAATTAATTTACTGGAATGAATTAAAATAAAATATTTTCTGACATCTTAAAGCATACTCATTTAATACTTGTTTAATTTATATATATCATCTGACAATATTACGTCATCTCCACTTCAAGCTATCTATCACCTATAACCAAATAAAAAAAACATTTTGTTTGATTTGTGCTGTAATCCCATGATGAGAGTTTTTCATTACGTTTTCTTTTAAAACCTAAAATACTACTCTTCCAGAGAAAAAACAAAACCCAGACCGACAGAAAAAGTGTTGGAAGATAAAAAAAAATGTATCACTCATTTAGGGAAGTTGTAAATAATGTGTTTCTGTGGCGCTTTATTTCATGTGAGTTTTATGATATTTCAAAAAGCACAGAGGATTGAAAGATTAATTAGGAGATTCTTTCGAGCATTTTGAAACATATAATCATAATGAAAAACGTTCTACACAATTATTTTAAAACTAACATCCATATTTTTACATTAAATACACTTTTAACCCGGGAGTGGTCGCGAGAGGCGCAAAGTAACCCAAGGCTTACGAAATTATTTATTCCGAGAAAACTGCTTATTTGTTACCAATGAACTTGACAGTATCCTCCTATATGACAGTCTTCAGAAGAACTAAAATGTATTTGTGGCATCTCTCTCTCTTTTTTGGGAGTGGCAAACGTTTCTTTACAAAATCTTAGAAAAAGCGAAGAACATAAAATGAAAATGAAAATGACGTTCCTGTAATGTTAGCGAAAAGGTTCTGTGATTTGAGTCCTGTATTAAGGTCTCTCACATTCAAAACATTTTAGTTCAGTTTTATTGGATTTTTTCTCAAATTATCAAACAAAAATTAAAAAGTCTTTGAAAAGTAGGTAAGTAAGCTTTCTCTTAGTTAAATTATTCTCTAAAATTGTGATTTATATCGTGTTCAATAGAAATATTTATTAAATAAAAGGATGGGGTGACTTAGTCACCCCGCGTGACCATTAACGTTAGTATCAGGGGCGCGCCTGCTTCCGGGTTAAAACATTTCTCGAAGTCTTCTCGCTTTAAATATAAAAAAAAACACAATTATTCTTCATCGAAATTTTGCTTCTGTTTCATTATTTAACATTAATTCTAATTTTGGAGGCTTAAAATTACAGTTGATTTTGCGAAAGAGATGCAGTCTATGGACAGCAACTATTTGGCAAAATTGTCTCGAACATGGTTTCTACGATCTCAATTGTTACTGGTGAAATAAGCTCTCTTCGCCAATAGTGTGAGGATTTTACACTTAGTACTTTGTATGATACTTTGTAAAAAGTAAGTAAAGCTTTATTATTCACTGACAGCATTTTTTTAAAAAAATACTTTTTGTTTTTCATATGATTTTAATTCAAAGAACTCTCGAGGCTTGGTAATGTACTCACCATGAAGTGTTTCCAAAGGTCTTTTAAGTTTATTAGGTTTCATACTGACTGCTACCAATATATTTTTAAACAAATAACACACACAAGGGCTTTTTTTCTCCATTTACTTTAGTAGTGGTAAATTGAAAATTTAAATATTCTTGAGAATGCTGACTGGATTTAATTTTTAGAACTGTGCTCGTCTGTGCATTTGTTGATGAATTATTATCGTCGAGTGTTCGCTTATGACTTTAAAATTTATCCATGTTTTGTTAATCTACTGCCGTAAATACTTAATCCCGTGAATTACAAATAAAGCGCAAATTATAAAATGTACATTCTAGGTAGATTCGGTAGCTATAGAAGTATCGACTCGACCAATACTAACTGGAATTCTACGAGGTACAGCATTTTTACATGTTTTGCGTAGACGTCCGATAACGCCCAGACTCACGTAGATGTTCTAGATGCGATGGATATGATAGAGAGAAACATAGACCATAGACTATTTTTTTAATGGCCATTTCTACTTTTTGAAATGAGTGATAGAGGAAATATATCTTTAATTAAATATCATTTTGCAATCTGCTCCAATTTAAAAATCAGCGAAAGTAAAAAAAAATAACATAATAATTATCCTATTACTTAAAAGTAATTTTCTCGAACTATATGTTATTTAAAAGTAACATATATAAAATTTAATACTTATCTTGTTCATTTGTATGGTTTAAAAATAAGTTCGTATTATAGCTTTAGCGCCAAGTTCATTATTATTGCATTCAATACGTTATTAATGTATAAGGGGGGTGCGATAAAAATTATGATTGAAAATTGGGTCGCCAATAGTGAAAGTTTAAAAAGCACTGATCTATAGCAACAACAACAAAAAATGACCCGCCAAGAACTTGAGGTTGATAGAGACAAAACTTTATAACTAGATAGATTTGTGTACAAAATAGAAAATGATTAAATTTTCAGAAAACTGAATGATTTATTTCAGATATAGTTATAAAGTTACATAGTTATAGTTACAAAGTTATATAGTTACAAAGTAACAATCTCAATAAGGTGTTGACCCACCTCTAGCCTGGATGCAAGCTGTCACACGATGTGGTATAGAATGATAAAGCACCCTGATGGTCTCCTGTGGCATTTCTTTCCAAATTTGCTTTAAATGTCGAGACAAGTCATCACCATTCCCTGGTAGATGAAGTCGCTTTCCTAACATACCCCAGACATGCTAGATGGGAGAGAGATCTGGCCATTTGGATGGCCAAGGAAGAGTTTGACAAACTGTAAGACAGTTCATAGCAACACGTGCTGTATGTGGTCTGGCATTGTGAAAAATAAGGCCATTGTATTGCAAATAGAACTGTAGCAAAACAGTTCTAGGAATCTCGTCGATGTACCCATGTGCTTTAAGTGTATCTCTAATGACGACCAAATATGTTTGGCTTTGAAATATAATGTCACCTTACACCATAATTCTTGGTTGAGGGCTTGTGTGGCGTGCAATAGTGAAAGGAGGGTAGGGACGCTGCTCTGGGAGCCTCCAGACATGTCTTTGATGATCGTCAGGACACAGTTGAAAAAGGGATTCGTCGTTAAACACTATACGCCCCCAGTCAGCAGGACTCCAATCTCATAGAGCCAAGCACCACTGTAATCTGGCTCTACCAGGTGCAGGCGTGGTTTGCAAGTGGCGTAGCGGTCGGTACGAACGTAAATTTCGCTCTATCAGCTGCTTTGAATAGTAATGTTGGATACTCGTATGTGGGTCGCATTGATGGTTGATAACAATAAATCAGGTACTGTGACATATGATCTGATAATCAATCTGTTCTCCTGATCTGCTCTGATCCTAGTTCGACTGCTACCATCATGATGCTGAAATCAGCCATTGTCCACCCATTCTTGCCAGCATCTTCTAATGGCCGGATCGTTTCGACCCATACAACGAGAGATTCTCCGATTTGCCTAAGCTGCCACTTTCAATCCAAAAAGTTATGCAACCTCTTTCAAAATCTTTTATCACCTTGGAATCATTGCGAAAGCCGGTTGATGAGACTATGGACGATTCAAGTTCCTCGGATACTTTCATCTGGGTACACTCACATTCCAGATAGCCGTTAAATCTATTACGTAAAAAAATCATCCGCATTGTATAATAAATATGTGGTTATTGAGCTGAAAGTCTTATAAATCGCTTGCGAACAATTTTACTTCTTTGCTGTATATTACTTATATATCCCCCTCTTACACTCTCGTCATTGCGATATGCTACCGATGTTATCTGGTGGATTCCTGTAATTTGCATATGATTCTTGATGATTTGTGTAGATATTTTACTGCTGTTATACTTTTTTTAGAGATCGATTTCCGTGTGACTGAATTACCCTTAAATTGTGGACATGAGTGTATTTTGTTTGCCTACTTTACTCGTATTTATTATTACTTTACTATTATTATATTGTTATCATTATTTTATTATTAATACTTTATTTAATTATAGTACTATTTATTTCTATATTCTTGTTTCAAATAGCAGCCGCGGAAGCATATTGGTTATGGTGATGAACTCATGTCATGCGTGTAAAAATTTCGAGCCCTATTGCCAATTAAGATCGGTCTTCTAGAGAGCTGAAGCATATTGAATCTGACAAAGCTCAATATACCCTGTTAACGTGATGCGGTATTTCGGAGAGGGGAAATATCTTTTCTGATGTCCTCTTTGTGACTTCGCCGTGATTTGAAATTACGAGGTCTTTCGTTTAAAGCCCTTGTGTAACATTGTAGTTTGACTTTAAAGAGTATTCTTAGTCAACTGGTTTTAAAGTATATAACGAAACTTTAACCTCAAGTAATGTCGTTTCTCAACGTATCAGATTTAACATTTTGGTTATTTTGTCTTTCAGTAAATGCTGTGATTAATATCTGGAAATATATTTTTATATTCATTTACAAGCTAAAAACGCTTCAGGTAAAAATTTTATGTGTGCATTAGAAAAGAAAAATAATCACCAGAATCACCTTGCATACAAATCAAATATCGACTGAAAAAAAATTATTTTGTACTTCACGACTATGGTCTTTTAATTACCCTAGATGCTTGATGAAACTGATATAAATTTCTATTAACGTTTTCCGTAAAAATGTCTCTATATTAATCACCCATATATTAATTAATACACTTAGACATAAATGACAAAAAAGGAGCTGATCCTAATTATTAATTTGCTTGCATGCCAAAAACGTTATATGGAATATATTTTGAAAGTTTGGTATAGTCCTAAGAATAAGAAATATTACTGTGGTTAATGACTTTTTATAATTATTAAAAGAATTAAAATTTAAAAATACTCATTCCTTATTCCTTTAGAATATTCAAAAGTAAGTTATATAAAGAGATATTTTTTTCTATAATTAAATAAACCTATATATATATATATATATATATATATATATATAGGCTTAATTAATTATAAAACAAAATGTGCATAATATATCCATACATATAATACATATTATAATTCCGATATATATTTACGTTCCTTTAATTAAATTTATAATGTTTTTTTTCAAAATATTTTTGAATAATTTTCAATACTATCCAGTTATTTATGTTTTGGCAGACTCTTGCTTAGGAATTCCCTTAATATTTTGTGGTTCAGCTTTTACCTATTATAATTTTTCAGTTTTTACCATAGATGATTTCTTTTTTATGGTAATTTATTTGGTTTTAAATATTTCATATTTATAATCTTATAAACTAATTAGAGAGAGATACTGCTCACACACACACACAAATGTAAATGAATTTAGTAGAGGTTGAAAATTTAAAACTATGCTTAACTCAAGAAGTTTAGCTCATAAGACTAAAAATTTGCTAATACGTAGTGCGATTCAAAAGTTTCAGTACTGAGTTTATAGCTTAAAAAATATTAACAGTCATGTTGCTGAAACACATCCTCCTTCGAATTAAGACTCGTGAGCAACAGCGCCCTTTTGCCTTCGCTTGTAAAGTTCATTAAAACCTTTCTGGAATCTATTTTTAGCCATATCTTTTATTTCAATCTGTGATGCACTTTTAACTTTATCTGCGGGTTGAAATCGATGGCCCTGCAAGTGACGTTCCAGTTCAAAAAATATTCTGATGTTTCGTGGGGCAAAATACTGGGAGTAAGAAGGATGTATCAAAAAGGGTGCCCCCCCCCACACATCGTCATTTTTTGAAACATGTTCTTAAGTACAGCCACAGAAAACTTTCCAATGTTTTCAGCGGTGAGGGAAGTCTAAGGAAGTCCAGAGCGTTCGTCGTTTTTGGCACTTCTTTTGCCTTCTCTTAAATGTCGATATCACTTAAAACCTTGGATGCGAGATAACGTATCACTGTCTTAAACATGCTTTATTATTTCGGAAGTCTCTGTAGTACTATTTTCCACGCCAAAACAAAATCCACTATCTGCTCAGCAAACGCAATTTTTTTTCAATCGCCTGCAGCTAAATGCATTCACCTATAAAAAACAAAGCCGTGGCAAGCCACCAGGTGATTTAACACACATTTTTATAGAAAAGGGATATAATGCAGAGACAGATAAATGTTATCATAGTTGTTCTGCTGCAAAAAGTTTCTCGTTACAGGCTTACTCCAGGAACTTCTGAATCCGACCTCGTATATTACTATGGCTATTTAACTTGGGCCCATACTGTTTTCTTAAACTTATACTTAGTATTTAGTTTATGTTAGCTTTAAAGGAATTTAGTGTATGACAAATAATTTTATATATACATATATGTATACAGGCATATTTGTATGTGCGTGTAATAAAACCTTTTATAATAATATATCATGCTGCAATAATGAAAATAACAACTATATATAGTTCATCATACATATCTTGGAATAAACTCTGACTGAAAAATATACCCACACCTAGAAAAAAATTGTAGACTAATGAAATTACTGCAAACATTCATCTAGATATCATATTTAATTGATTAAAATTTCAAGAGGTCTGTTTAATGTAAGAACTCTACAGCGTATATTGAAAGTACACTTGATGTTAATACTTTAAGTAGCTACTTTATTCCACAATTATGTGCACATTTGAATCTAAGTCAGATGTATAAGCGTGCCTACTTTTTTTTTACTTAGCATATTCCCCTACTGGAGTTAGAATTTTGATTTTCTGCAGTGTATATTAAAAAAAAAAAAAAAAAAAAAAAAAAAAAAAAAAAAAAAAAAAAAAAAAAAAAAAAAAAAAAAAAAAAAAAAAAAAAAAAAAAAAAAAAAAAAAAAAAAAAAAAAAAAAAAATCTCATTACAATTAATTATTACTATACAAAAAAAAAAAAAAAAAAAAAAAAAAAAAAAAAAAAAAAAAAAAAAAAAAAAAAAAAATTCAATTAAATATTTTTTTTTTTTTTTTTTTTTTTTTTTTTTTTAATATGTCGCATGTAATTGTCACAAAATTAATAAAAACAAATATATTTATCAGAGTAATCACAAATCCATTTTTACATTCAATATATGGATTTTTTTTTCTTTTGAATAAATGAAATTACCCACATTAAGTCTATTTATATCTGAGTAATGAGAGACTTTCAAAATAGGGCCATTTGTGTTATATCAAGAGAGAAAGGGACAATATAGTGCTTATGAAATTTTACAAAGATAGATTAATTTCCAAATAAGTATCATTAAGAATTCTTCGGGACTTGGTTGAAAGAGATTTGGCTTGTAGTTGGATATTACATTTACATATGAAATATGATAATTAGAGTTGCTTTTCAAATAAAACTCAAATTCAAAACTATCACTTGACATTATATTTAAATTAAAATATTGAATAATGAGCTCGAAATTATTCTCCCTTTTTGACATTAGTCAAAACTACAATTAGTTTCGCCGTCGTGTTTTTCGAATATGATGCCAACTCAATTTGCGATTCAAGCAATTTTTGCAAAATTCAACATAACATTTCGGAAAAGAGAGTTTTTCTTATGCAATTAAGAATTTAATACTCATACGGAAGTTTATGAAAAGTTTTGCTGTTATAATAGTAGGAATAAAAAATTCCCGAACTTAGTAAAAGTTCCCGAACTACTGTAACATTTCTGTTATTGCACCCTTCCCTTTTTCTAAAAAAGTTTGTTGCAAATCACGTGGCCGGTGGATTTGGTAGGTGGATATATTTAGTCTTCAGCGATTGAAAGATATTGCGTTTGTTGAGGGTATAATGAATATTAATGTTTGTGATCGTTTGGGGGAAAGTGCTACGGAGAATTACGAAATTTCGAAGCATGTGTCAGGCTGGTGATACATTATCATGAACACAAACTTTTGAGTGGCATCGACATTTCAGAGAAGGCAGGGAAAGTGTGGAAAGCGAAAATCTTTCTGAACGTCCACAGATTTCCGCACCACTGAAAACATTGAAAAGATTTCTGTAACGGTACGTAAGGACAGGCTTCAAACAATAGCAGATTCAGTTGGGATATCCTCAGCCACATACCAATGAATATTGACTAAGGATCTTAACGGGCATAGGGTGTGTCAAAATACCTTTCCCCATCCCATGTTAAACGAAGACCAATCTACAGATGTAGTTAAAAGTGCATCCCAAGTTGAATTAAAGGACATGGTTAAAAATGGATTCCAGAAATTTTTATGGCATTTACAAGTCGTGACAAAAGTTTGTTTTTACTCAAGTGTCTTATTTCAAAGGAGGATATGTTTCAGCAGTTTAATTTTCAATATTTTTAAGTTTTTAGATTCATTCCGGAAACTTTTTGAATACAACTACGTATTTGTAATGCTATGAAAAAAATATTCAAATAGCATTATTCAATATGACATCATTGCGTGAATTTTTTTCAGTTTCGGTACAAATATATTGCACATCATAATTATTATGGGGGAAAAAAGGCACACGCAACTGGAATTGAGTATATCGCTATAATTTTTAATAGTTATTGTTTACATTTTAGGAAGTTAATTACTGTTATAGATCATGTTGCTATTGCTTATGCCACCTGTCTGATGTAGTGAGATTGAGGCCCATGAAATTCATGATAACAATGGGCTAAAGATACGTCTGTCATTAGCCTAAGCTTTGAGCCCATGAAAGTAACAACACGATTTTGCTCACGCTAGTTGGCAACACCATTCGGACCCGCAGATTTAACGAGCACGTTCTCCGTTTGTACTCGGCGATTATTTGGGGGCATCGGGAATTGAACCCATGTCTTCCAGTCTGGCGTCCGATGCTCTAACCACTAGGCTACCCACGGCTTCTGTTATAGATCATAAAAATCATGAACACAAGACCGAGTGCAAAAAACTATCAAAGTTTTGAAGAATGAAATTCTAGAAAAATGTCTCACTTTCTAATTTTGAGTCACGGTTTAAATTGGCACACAAACATTTATTCTATTAGATGACTTTAAGCTTTTGAAAAATATGACGCACATCGTCCGCTCTACATGAAAGTCGGATTTTTAGAGATACAAAACACGAACTATCAATTCGACAGTAACAAGGCTAGAGTGATAAATTCTCGAACGCACTCATGTACCGAAGCACAGGTATTTTATACCATGAAGAGAGTAATACGGGTACTATTAACTATGCACAAAGGCACGATAAATAATAAAAACTGTTTGATTCAATCAGGCTATTTAAAAACTCCAAAGTTCATTAAAAAGTTAAATTTCAGTAATTTTCCCTCAGCTACAAATAACTTTAAGCCCGGCGTGAGATCCTTGGAAAGATATTCGGAAGAAAATTACTTAGTAGTTTTAAATCACTTTCACGCTAATTTTATGACTTATACGATTATTGAGTTTTATCTTTCCATTTTCCAAAATATTGATCGACTTTAATGACTTTCGTGGAAATCAGTTTTGTAAAGATAACGTCTTTACTTTGATCATCCTGAGGTTGAAACTAGTTATTAGGCAGAAATCCGTCCAATAATTTTCTGGAAAAGCGTTTCAATGATACAAATAAAAGAAAAGAACTAAAACATTTCCAACATAGTTAGTTTAAATAACTTTTGAGCAAAAGAGAAAATATTTAAGAGTGAGATAAATTCCAAAGTTCAAAAACTAATCAAGAAAAATTTAATCGATCGTATTTTTTATCAACTTATCAATACTCATTTTAAACAGTTACTAATATTATTTATGAATATTTATGTAAATAAAATCACATAAAGAAACGATTACTTAATTTATAATTATTATAAATCAAAATGTATTCGTAATTTTGAAATCTTAATAAAAATTATTGATTGGTATTACTTGAGAGATTTTTAATTTTTTTTACTTATTTTCGAAGCTGATTTCGTTTCTAGAAAATTTGTTTTCCAACCATTATTTTTAACGTTTATTAAAAAAAGCTTAAATAAAACTAAAGTAGATCTCTGTTTTTTATTCATTTTTATTTTTGTTTTATTTTATTTTTTTCCCCACACAGTTGATTTTTATCAATATTTATTAAATAAACTTTTCTTTTATGAATTATATTTTCTGTTATAAGTTAGGGCAAGTTTGAGTAATATACTTCACATTTTTATATAGCATATTTTAAATAACTACATGGAAAAAAATGCAGATTTTTTGTTTTGTCTCCTGCTGTGCATTTTAGGCTCCATGGAATCAAAATTCTGAGAATACAAGACTTCTCAGAAATTTATGCACTTTATGTAAAACTAAAAGCGACGCACCAAGAAGGAGTTGCATGAAATAAAAGAGTAGGAATTAAAAAATAAGCAATTTAAATTTTTCTCATAGTAAAACAATTAACAAATGAATGATTATTTTCTATTACTGCCTTATGTTCAAATGTTTAATTAGTGAAAATTATTGAAACGAATCAAAGTGGGGCGAAGACTCGTCTCTCTTTCATAATATTTTTTCTCACCTTCAGTGCTTTGTTTTCTGTTTGTCTTTCATAATATTTTTCTCAATTTCAGTACTTTGTTTTCGTTTGACATTGTTAAAAGTTGAATTACTGTTTACCAAATGATTATTTGATTAATAATAGGTAATGTTAGACAATGATTTTAAGTTAGGATTTCCTGCAACATATGCTTATTAATTTTAAATGATGAAGAATCTTTTTTTTTAAAGTTATCATTTATATTGATTTTTTAAAATTTTTTCTAAGGATAAACATCAATTTATTGTATTATGAGGAGGTAAAAATAAAAAATGCCATTTCAATATTTGAAAATTAAAACATTTTTGCATAGATAATTTAGTCTTTTATTTTTACTCAGCAGGAATATAAAACATGCAAAAAAGAATATAAATATCCTTCATTGGGCTACTTATTTCTAAGTTACTTTATGAAAGCTTTTTTATCAGTTCATCTCATTTAAATATATTACTTCGAATCATTTTTTTACTTGTCATATGTTTTCATTAAGAGCAAATGCAAAGTTTATTTAATCCTTTTCTTTGTTGAAAACTATTAACTTTACAACAAAGAAGCGTTTCGAGTTTAAAAGTTTTTAAAAGAGATTTTTCAAAACTCCTTTTTTGCAAGGAAAAATTAACACATAAGATTCGAGAAGTAAATAGAATAACTATTATTTAACTAATTATTTTCAGTATTGTAAAAGTTTCCTGTAGATTTTGGAAAACATAAACAAACAAAATTCAGAAGGAATAAAACGCTTATTCAAAAACATGTTCCGTCTTTTCTTGAATCTTAATGAACACTTATTTCTTTGAATTGCATTGAAATATTTTGAACAAAATAAGTGCTTTTGTATTAAATTCTCAATATTTAGAAGAATGAAACACTTTTTATTTATGTTTTATTTTTGCATAATAGTTTAACCATGCTTTATCCGTAGAATATTTCTGAAGATAATTAAATAAGTATGTATTATTTTTGTATTTAAAATTTCAATATCAGTTTCAATATACTGTAACGCATTCCAACACAGTACTTTTAAATAATTATACATTTTAAACTCTTAAAAATATTTTCCAAGTTCCATCTGGGAATATAAACAAAAGTATTGGTTTCCAATGCCAAGAAAGAATATAATAAGAAAAAATATATATTAATGTTTTTTTTTTTTTTTGCCTTTTAGAATCCTTTTATGTGTGGAATTTAAACAACGTACCTAATAATTTTGTTTCTAAAATTCTTTTAAATCTGTCCATTTTAGAGGAAACTTAAATTAGACAAAGGTATTTGAAATGTTAATATGTGTGTGTTTTTGATTCTAGTGCATTATTTATTTATATCACACATAATTAGGTTTTTAACACATATTTAATATGATTTTGTGCTGATACAATTGATGTATACATTGTTAAATGTCATTCTTCGTCTAATATTTGAAGTATAATTCCGAAAAAAGAATTTGAACTATACTTTTGTACAATGTGTTTAAAACGGGCTTAAAAAAATTGAAAAATTAGCTGTTTGTCATAAAAATTAGATTTTTTTTATTAATTAGATTTTATTAGTGTTTCTATCTTTAAAATATTAAATTCTTAACATTTTTTAGTTTTTTCGAGTCTATCAGCCAATACTTTAAAGTGTCCATATAACTGTTGAGTTTTTCGGGAATATTTATGAATAAAAAACTTTTACTCGTAGCAATATTAAAACTATTACTCAAAGGCAATATAATCAATTCTATTTGTTAATTGCATTTAAAAAAAAATGCTTCTGTCTACAAGTGAATATTTACCCATTTATTGAAAAATTGAAAATTCATTGCCTCACTGATATTCCCTACATAATTTTTGTGTTTTGCTTTCGGTGGAAAAATAATTCATGATCTATGCAGTTTAAAAGCACACTTTAATTTGATACAATGTCGCTCTACAATTATAAAATATTTATGTGCACTCTAAGCAAAAAACTTACTATTTTTGGATGGGATATATAATAAATATTTTTTGCAACTATTACTAAAGAAAGTTTTCTACATTTACAAAAAAAATACTTGTTTTTCACAGCTGTTTTGTTTCAAAGTTTTACGCCATAGAAAGGTTTTTCTTGACATTTAGAGATACGGAGAATATGTGTCTTTAATGTCAAAACATAAATACAAAGTTTGATGCTAATTTTTTTTTTTAATTTCTAAGAACCCTAACTATAAACGTGAAATTTATATGCAGAAAAATGTTTCAATTTTCATGTAACTTGAAACGTTCTAACACATCACCAGTTTTCTTTTACAGCTTTTTAAAATTTACATTAATTTCAAAATATTTTTTTTACTAGGACTCGTAAGACTTAAGACTTTCTTACAATTATAGTATAGGAGCTGGAACATGAAACGTAATTTTATACCAGAAAAATAGACTAATTTATGCACAAATGACAAATGAATACTTTCATTACACGTAGGACTTTCTTTGAAGGATGATGATTCAAACTATAATACTTAATATTACAAAATGTACTTAAAATCTTGAAAAGCTTTTTAAAGTTCGAGCTCTTAAAAGTAACCGGATTTTGAACTCAGTTTTTTTAACAGCCTTGAAAAATAAATGAGGCTTAAGGGGAAAAAATGGATTTTGGCTTTGTTTAAAAAGCACTGATCATAAAATCAGAGTAGCACTTAAATGTCTTTTTCTGTGTAAT
>BMAO01005698.1:0-37964 GCA_019973975.1 Trichonephila clavata
ACGGAGAAAAAAGAAATACTCAAAATGACTACATGGACTTACTCAGTTTCAAATGAGTTTGTTTATATCAGATTTGAACGCATGCCTTTACAAATATGAGACATTACATGTACTCAAAATTTCAAAAAATGGTTAATTAACACTATCAAACAAATTAAAAAGATATTCAGGATTAAAAAGTTTTTTTAATATACTGGCTACATATTTTAAAGATTGGGGTTCAACAACAAATTTAGTTCTCATAAATCTTCCGAACTATTTTTTCGTTTCTACCACGCTACCCGCGGACGAACACATGAGTACTAGATTGTTTTGATTTTGTAAGGCTTTTATAGGAATTTAGCGTAAAAATGTAAGGTAATGGTAATTTAAGAGGTATGTGGCTACGTTTGGAGCATTTTATTGAAACATAAATTTTCAACTAAAAAAACACTTTTTCTTTAAAAAGGTGTGCATAGAACTAGGAATTAAGGTTCAAGTGTAGTATAGATACTTGGCGATGTAAAATTTTTTGGTGACCAAATCGATCGCCAGCTACTTCACTAGCGATAAGTTCCCGAAGCCAGAATGAATTCGTTATCTAACCAATAATATCTATATAAAAATCGAAAGGGCCTCTCCCCTATACTACACTTGAGTCAGGAATTAAAATACAATTCCACAAAATTTTAAATTATTTTGGATAGATTGGGAATTTTTAGTTAAAATTGCAGTTACAGTAAACCTTGTATTGAAAATTCTAATTAATATATTCAAATAATATTAAACTGCACACAAATAACATCATTATCTGTGCCTAAAGCGATAAGATTTACATTATTTTTTGAAATTGGTCAATTTTTTAAAAAAAAAGCATGTTTTTTCTCACAAATTGTATGTGCAATAAATGCATAAATACATACACAGAGATTATAGTCTATAATACAAATAAAATAAAATAAAAGTTTTCTTAAAATGTTAATTCAATGTCTTAAAAAGAAATCCATTTGTGAACTTTACCGTGAAGCCAAAAAACATAGTTTCTCAGACAATGCTTTTAAAGATTTAAATACAATATGAAAAATGTTCTACTAGTTGTACATTTCTTAAACTCACCATATTTATAGCTCAAACTCTTTAGCTTCATGTTAACTAATTTTCAACCCTTTTGCTGTTTTCTGGAGAGTTTTATAGATTATAAAAATTGTCGAGTTTAGTAAAATTTTCATGAAAAATTGCAATTAGGATCTTTTACACAAAATTCTAATGAATGTATTCAAATAATATTATACAGTACATAAATAATGGAACATCTTTATATATTAGGAATTAAAAGATATGTATTACTTTTAAAATTTTTAAATATGCCAAATTTTATGCAAAAACTCGATTTTTTAAAAAATTAATGATATTTTTTACATTTAAATGCAATGAAGTACATAAATACAGTGAACCCAAAAGTGTTCGTACACTTGCAGTTTCCTATAAAATTAATGATTTCGACTAATAAAAATTAATGTATAGAAATTGTAATTTTTTTATGATATCTGCAACTTGTTCTTAATGGAATGACATAATTATTTTTTTAAAAATAGCATAACTATTATTTTAAAAATTAATAATCAAAAAGCTCCTGAAAAATTACGCCACTAAAATCTTAGAACACTTAACAAAAATCTCAACATAGCTTTAAATATTGTATTTCTTTCTTAATTTAGAACTTAGTAGGATATCTTTTAGTGTCACAACAACTTTTGGACATCTGATATAGATTTAATGATTTTTGTAATTTCTGCATGATTTACCTCCATGCTTGTGATTATTATTTTTACTTCCATTATGTGTTTATTGTCATGTTTTTTTATTTTAAATCTAGTTCTCCCCAAATATGCTCTGCTGGGCTAAATAAATTGATTGAGGAGGTGTTATCACAAAATTTTCGGGCAGTTATAAAGACACCAGCGGTGTACATTGAGAGCAGTACGCTGGCTCATTATCCTGTTAAAATATGAAGTCGTGTTCAATATCAAATTTTTGGACAGACAATTTAAAATTTCTCTTTAAAATATTTGACTAGAGCTCATGATTCTCAATACCAACAAAAATTACCTAATTCTGTGGCTGATTTACGCCCCATGCAAGACACTTCCACTTCATGGTTCATTCATCCAACTAGATTCTTGTGACTTAAGTTTTCAGAAAATTCAAAATTGACAGGAAAGTGATTGGGATGACAGAAAATTCAACATTTTTGGTTCTGATGGGCATATAATAGTTTTAAAGGAAAAATGAGGCATTTAATCCAGTGAATTTATGTGGAACAAGAGCTCTCCCTCCATGATCAACACAGAGGTGTTCTTGCGGGGAGGGGGGGTGTAAATAGGCTTCAGGAATTAGGTAATTTTGGTATTTTTTTGATGGTATTGAGAATATGAGCTCTATTTAATATATTTTAAAGAGAAATTTTAAATATCCTCTCAAAATTTGGATATTTCAGACGACTTCATTTTTTAACAGGATATGAGCCAAGCGAAACTGCTCTCAATGTACACTGCTGGTGTTCTATAACTGTACCCAAAAGTTTGAAAACACCTCCTCAATCAATTTATTTAGCCCAGCAGAGCATATTTGGGGAGAACTAGATTTAAAATAAAAGGAAAACATGACTATAAACACATAATGGAAGTAAAAACAATAATCACAGAAGCATGGAGGAAATCAATGCAGAAATTACAAAAAACTCAATAAATCTATATCAAGATGTCCAAAAGTTGTTGTGGACACTAAAAGATATCTACTAAGTTCTAAATTAAGAAAGAAATACAATATTTAAAGCTATGTTGAGATTTTTTGTTAAGTGTTCTAAGACTTTAGTGGCGTAATTTTTCAGGAGCTTTTTTGATTATGAATTTTTAAAATAATAGTTATACAATTTTTAAAAAAAATATTATGTCATTCACCAAGAAAAGTTACAGATATAAAAAAATTACAATTCCAAAATATTAATTTTTATTAGTCGGAAACAATAAATTTTATAGGAAATTGCAAGTGTACGAACACTTTTTTGGGTTCACTGTATATACACAGAGATTAGATTTTGATTCATAACACAGATAGAAATAAATAAAACATGTTCTGAAAATTTAAATTCAATATCTTAAAAATATTTTGTGTAGGGATCAGCATCTGGTTTTTTTAACTCCAATTCCAGTTTACTAATTATGCTATAACTTTGCTTCTAGAATATCATAGAAACAAAATAGAGTGTTTTTGGAATCTTAATGTATAGTCTTTAAAATAAAAACACAAAAGTAATTTTTGAAAATTTTCACAAAACTGCGAATTTTGGGTAGTCACATATCTTAATGAAATTTACTTGATTCATAATAAGTCACATTGTTGATTTTTTGGGCACTTGCTTATAGGCAAATAATAATTTAAGTATTCCTTTGCTAATTGGAATGTTTTATTTTCATATTGAACTTTAAAATAGCTTGCATGTCTTGAAAAGGCAAGCCTACAAAATAAATTTTGTTTTCAATTAGTAATCTTTTTAAGAGACTAATTTCTTGTAGATTTTAAAGAATTTTCTAGCTTATTGGTAAACTTATGGAATGTCTTAAAAGTTCTCATAAAGAAATTATTTCATACATTTATTTTATGGTTCTTTATTGTGACTATAGTGTTTTGTTTATTTGGATGAAAATAAATGAAGTATATATATAGATTCTTTATATTTAACCCAATATAAATATATTTTATGCTTTTACTCATTAAGAAAGGTAGAAAAAAATTATGTTTTTACCATAAAATCTGGCATATCATGTATACCATCGTATTACATGCACTTATACTTTCAAGTAGCAATTTTTAATTTTTATGTTTATTTGCTGAGAATGTGCACCCCATTTTCATGAAGAAACCTGAGATGTATGCGAGTCATGCTCTTAAAGTTTTGAAAGTCATTTATTCTAAGCTTTAGTAAAAAATAGTATACATCTAGAAGTGCAACCCTTTAAGTTCATAAGGAATGCCATTTCTTTAAATAACCATTATTTTGATCTATGTAGAAATCTAATTTTTTGTCCTGTGCTCACATTTTTAAAACTCTTATTTTTATACCTGGTATATAAGTGCACGCTTAAAATTCAATCTTATTTTTTGTGTTAAAGTGTGCACCATACACCAGATTTTACGATACATATTACCACAACAATGCAATGTTCAAGATAACGTGCAAGTTGGTGACCTGATTTTGCGTGTGTCGTATGCGCCAGATTGACTACCATGTGTTGTATTACATATAATTTCACCAATATGGTTGCAATATTATGAAAGTACCAAAAATTAATACAGCTTGGGTACAAAAACTCTGTATGCAGGTATGTTGTACACAAGTGAAAAAACATAAATCTTGGTACTTACGTATTATCACAACCAATTGGTGACATTATATGAAACAAAGCACCTGTTTGCCAATTCAGCACGTTCAACACACAGGAACTCGAGGGTACTTGTGTATTTTTGCGACAATCGCTGACTCTAAATAACTCGCTGAGTTGGCCACCCCGATTTCCTATGTGTGGTACACACTGAATTGGCTGCCAGGTGCTTCATTTCATATAATATCGCTAATAGGTTGCAATAAGACGCAATTACCAATCAGGGTTGCCAACTTGGTGTGTTATTATTAGATTTGGCATTTGTTGTGATAATACGTAATTTGTTCAGTCTGACGTATTTGAAGCACAATTAATTAAATTATAGTTTTAAGAAACATGCTTTTTATCAAACTAAAAAAGAAATAATCTTATATAAGAATAAAATATTAACTAGAAATTAATGTATCGTGGTAAAGGCGTGGGGTCCTATGTACTACATTTTTACACTAACTTGCATTTTGGATAGAACTAGTAAGAAATTATAACAATTGATATTGAGCACCCCACTCTTTTAATGCAGTTATTATTTTTCCAGTTTCAATTTTATTTTTTTCTGCTTTTTTCTTGGCATTTCTAAATACCTTTTGTTCTATTTCTTTAAATCCTGGCATTCATATTTTCTAATTGGTTTTCTATAAAAAAAAGTACTTATGTTTTTTGCTTCTTAATGTAATTCCTTTTTTGCCAGGAATAAGCCATTCTTTTAAATTATTGTCATGTTGAGTTCTAGTGGGAGACCATCATCATTGATTGAATACTATTGGATGCCAAAATTTATTTGCAGCGATTTCAAAACCACTTCTAAAAGATGTTTAATGTGTAGTGTACTGATAACAAATTAGTTCCTGTATATATTGTTCCAATGTGTGGTATTTTTTTAACTGTTGTTTTTATAAATGTGAAATTCAGGTAGACGTGCAATATTTATAAATTGTATTTTTTAAATCTTTTATCTTGTTTCTAAATTATGAATGCTTTATTTTTAATTTGCAGTAATTTCATTTCTGCTTGTTAGTACAAATCTTGATTTTTAATGTTTCCACTCATAATTTGTTTTAAATTTTGCATATAGCTCTGAATTTTTAAAAAAATATTTTATGGATAAAATTAATATGAATTTCATACATTTTGCACTTTCTGCCAAAGACATTGGTTTCACATTGTAGCCTTTGTCCTTATGTTCTAAATACTCATACAGGTATAGCATATCACTACATGTGTTATGCTAAATTTTGTAATAGTCATTTCGAAAACTATATAATTATGAACAACCTTTGTAAAAATTTTACTCTAATGAGAAAACTTTCAAAATTCCTTTCAGAACCAGCTATCTATAAATTCTGCAGTAAATAATTTAGATGACTCGCATATCCTAACATGTAATTTATTTGAAACAACACTGTTTGAAAAGGCATTTTCACTCACATTTTGTAACTCAAAGACATGATTTGATAAAAAAATTAAAAGTTGTTTATTTATGTACTTTTACACACTTTCCTATATTTACAATGATAATTCAATATATATTACACTAAAACATAATCTGTTCTGCACAAATAAGGATGGAGTTGACTATAATATGGATTAGATAGTGTTTATAAAAAAAATTTCAAAAATTTCACTTATATTCTTGTTTATTTTTTATGTATATATGTATGTGTACAATTTCCAGAATAAATATTTCAACAATATGATTTTGGTTGTTTTTTTTTCTTGTTAACAGTGAATAATTGAAAATAAAATGCTATACAGGGTGTTTCATAAATGATGGGAGTAACTTTAAGGGGTGATAGTACACATCAAGACGAGTAATAGTAAATAGGAAACCAAGTGTCCCAAACGTCTTCCGAAGGAGAAAGGCGCCATCAAAGTTTAGGGTCCTAAATTTCAAATGATGATAAAAACGAGGAAAAATGGATCGATTCATTTGCGGTTTTCACTAAAATCATTCTTTAAATTAGTATTTTCTTAAAAAAAAAGTTTTAAAGACAAAGTTAAAAAAATGCCGTTAGAGGGCGCTCTAGACTTTGGAGTACCGAACAACTACTTTTACCAGTATTTTTTTTATTTTGTTAAATGTTTACAAAAGCTTAGATTTTAACTTGAATTTTGAGCGCAAAATTGAAACCATCGGGAGCGGTTAAGTGGCGCAAATGTAACCGCGTTTAGGGGGGGGGGGAAATTGAAATGCTCGTATGTAATGATCAAAATAAAAAACGATAAAGCAAACTTTAAGAGGCGATAGTACAACACCAAAACAAGCAACATTCATCAAAGAAATCATACTCGTAATTTTAACCCGAAGGTGATAGAGGGCGCTGAAACAGATTTCGTTTTAAGAGACAAAAAGGAAACAAAGAACATTTACGTTATAAAAAAAAGTTTAATTAGAAATGATTACAATAGCTGTTCGAACACTGACCATTAGAGGCGATGCATGCGGTACAACGGCGAAGAAGGGATTCACGAACCCTCTGAAACACGCCAGGAGTATCGCGCACCTCTCCTGCAGCTGCCGAAAGTCTGGCGACGAGTTCTTCTGCAGATTCGATAGGAGTCTCATACATAAGACTCTTCAGGTGTCCCCACAAAAAGAAATCCAGGCATGAAAGATCGGGCGATCGCGCTGGCCAAGGGACAGGACCACCTCGCCCAATCCATTGATTTGGAAAGGTTGCGTTTAGATAATTTCGCACCTCTGGCGCAAAATGAGCTGGTGCTCCATCCTGCTGGAACCACATTACTCGCCGGATACGAGGGGGAACATCTGTCATCATTTCCGGCAGCACCTGTTGCAGAAAGGTAAGATATTTTTTTCCATCCAGGCGTTCTGGCAGAAGATAAGGTCCAAGTAGATGGTCACCAATTATTCCTGCCCAAACATTTATGGAAAATCGTCGCTGATATGCATGTGTAGAAGACGCATGTGGATTTACATCTGCCCATTGGTGGGAATTGTGGGTGTTAAATGTACCGTCACGTGTAAATGTACATTCATCTGTAAAAAGCACAGTTGCACCAAAATCGGGATTTAGGGTGTTCTTCTGCAGATACCAGCGAGCAAAATCCATTCGACGAGGAAAATCCTTTGAGTCAGTTCTGGACTCGTTGGACATGAAAAGGATGCATACTTCATCCTTTAGTACTCGCCATGTCGTGGAGGTGATACTTCAATTTGACTAGCCATCTGCTCGCGTGCTTGTATTTGGATGATCAGCCACCATATCCAGAATTTTTTCTTCCACAGCTACCGTTCTGTTAGACTTCGCACGGCCTGCATTTGAACGTGCACCAAAAAAGGATCCTGTCTCACACAACTGTCTGTGCAAGCGCACAAATGTTTTATCATTGGGCAACCGCCTGTTGGGAAACTTTTTTCCGTACAATCGTCGCGCCTCTGCACTATTCCCATTTGCAGTTCCGTAGATGAAGTGCATATCAGCCTTTTCTTGATTAGTGAAGGGCAACATCTTTCGTTACGTTTGTACCGTGATTTACACTTGCACACTCGGGTCAGTGGCTTTTATCTTAATAACAATTTGCATATGCGTTCTTCTTCTTCCCATATCACAATTTCATGTTCTTCTTCCAGAAACTTGCAGCTATAACGCTTGCATGGATAAAATTTGAAGATGCTCTAACACGTTTGCGTTTGAATTCAAATCATGCATTTTCTAATCAAAGTTGATTGTTTTTATGTTGTACTATCGCCTCTTAAAGTTTGCTTTATCGTTTTTTATTTTGATCATTACATACGAGCATTTCAATTCCTCCCCTGAACGCGGTTACATTTGCGCCACTTAACCGCTCCCGATGGTTTCAATTTTGCGCTCAAAATTCAAGTTAAAATCTAAGCTTTTGTAAACATTTAACAAAATAAAAAAAATACTGGTAAAAGGTAGTTGTTCGGTACTCCAAAGTCTAGAGCGCCCTCTAACGGCATTTTTTAACTTTGTCTTTAAAACTTTTTTTAAAGAAAATACTAATTTAAAGAATGATTTTAGTGAAAACCGCAAATGAATCGATCCATTTTTCCGTTTTTTTATCATCATTTGAAATTTAGGACCCTAAACTTTGATGGCGCCTTTCTCCTTCGGAAGACGTTTGGGACACTTGTTTCCTATTTACTATTACTCGTCTTGATGTGTACTATCACCCTTAAAGTTACTCCCATCATTTATGAAACACCCTGTATAACACCTGTTACTGTATGTATAGTGTAAATATACTTCAGTTCATCCAAATTTAAAACTTATTTGGAGAAAAGCATTTACATGTTATTTCATTATCACTGATATGCAATTAAAGTATCTTTTCATATAATAAATTTATACTTTAAGAAAGATGAAACGACATCAGAGGAAAAAAAGATTCAGAATTCTCGCTCTGAAATTTAACTTTTGAAAATATATTAATAAAGTTAGACTAAATAAATGAAAATCATCATTAATTCAACAAGTTACCAAAGTTTATCATTAATAAATTGTGCTCAATTCTAATGAAAATCACAATTTGTATTAATTGTAAACAAGATTATTTTACCAGGGCAATCCTAAATTTCATGAAACTTCTCAGTTCCCCAAATTATACATGAGCAAAATATTAAATTACTTCAAATTTTCTCTAAGAAATGCTAAATCAGTACTCGTACTATTCAAAAATTAGGAACATATGTATTAAACTGCTGACTAATTTCGCCAAGAAAAAAGACATCACGAATTTTTAAAAAAAATTAGATCACTATTATTGTTACTGTGATCAGGAACTGGTTCACTATTGGCTGTATATCGCAGCATTTGGCGGTTTTTTTATTTGAAGAAATTGGTCGATATTATACTATATGCAAGCTCCCCAAATTTGTGCTTTCAACATACGTCACAAAAAAATATCAGTGATTTTGGACGATTAGCCCCTTAATTTTGAAAAAAGCTCTCTGAAATTACCTTTTTTACTGAATTTTTCATGAGTATAGATTATTGCCAACAATAATCATAGAATTGATCCAAATACATTTCTGGGTCAATATTTGTAACTAACTCAATGCAACAAATTTATTTTGGACTTAAATTTATTAGCAGGATAATATCAATATACATGAGCCTTTTATTTTAATACTTATGTCAAAATTAAAATCCAGAGTATTCTTATGCTCAATACATTTTAGATAGATTTCTTTAACACTATGTTAATGCTTCAGTAACATGTGTATAGTCTTTATATCAAATTTATCATCAAAATTATTGAATTTTACATTTTGATAACCCTTGTGCAAATACCAATAAATATATATTTGTTATCCATAGCAAAAAAAAATTATAACATCTGTGTGACAAACTTATACCAGTCGAATTTTGAAAAACAAATGTGCTAAGAAATCCTCACATGTACCACATAATAAATAGATACCACTCAAATATTTTATTTTTTTTTTAAAAGAATTATGGATTCAAAAAGACTTTTTATTTTGACCATGTACAAGAGAACAGGACTTTTATATTCAATATATGCACACAAATATATATGTTGTTCAATACACACATTTTAATTAAATTTTAATGCCTTTATTTTTTACCACATTCAGAATTTAATTCTCAATAAATTATATCTTTGTACTAAAAGGTACTGCGAATATAGACTTTCAAAATGTTGCATAATTTTTTACATATGGTAATTTTCATTTTAATGTTTGAAAGTGGTATTTGATTCATCAAGTATAGACATTAATGAACCTGTAGTAAATTAAGATATTTTTCCATTTCTGTAGTGAATGCTTTCGAATTTTTTTTATTCATAAGAATGTAAAATTTTGTAAAATACTTTATATGTTAACTTTTTATATGTATGTTCTCTATATAATTTAATTTAAAATAAACAAAAATTTACTTTGAAGTAATTACTGTAGACATCTATCCAAATCCTTTTAGAAGTTTCTTTTGTGAACACAAAAATAGTGAGAATGGAGCTCGATTTTAGGTGGCGACGGTTTCTAAGTGGTTGGTATTGAAAACAAGCTATTCAAAGTGGTCAGGACATAATAAACAGTGAAGAGATGTTTAAAATCTTTACGCTTCATCATTATTATCCACGTTTATAAAACACTCGCATTTTTACCAGGATATTAAACAAAAGATTTTTTTTCCTACAATCATCTTATCTTTTACTGTAATCGAGCAACCATATACAGTTAAACAGGAAATTTTAGTGGGTATATTTGCAAAAGTGCAAGAGCAAAATAGTCGTCGCAATAATAATAAACAAAGAAATGTTGCGCTTGTTTGGCGGTAAGTAAACGAAAACATAATCACATGCCTCTTCATGATAATCGCGCTAAAAAATCTGGTTGTTTCCATGGTTACATTGTATAGTCACGTGAATCTATCAACCAATCACCAGATTCTCATGTAAACGGGCTGAAAAAAAATACCGGAAAAAAGCCGGCTTTTCTCCCCAATTCCAAATTGCCGGCATTTTGCCGGCGTCCATGTAAACGGCCGTAAGAGTGGATCCAACGACAGTGGTTAAATCTAGATAAGGATCTCCTACAAAGATTCAAGTGTAGGATCAACTTTGTAAAAGTACAGGTATCGTGATCCTTATTTAATTAGAAGTTAGGTTATTAGTGTACGACGTAGTTTATATTGAGCATGTTTAAGCTATCGTGGAATCAGTTGAGGGTCCATATTATTGTCCCCGTGTTATTGAATCTCACCTCGTTCTACTATCTGATCAGTTATCTTAATTAGATTGTTATTGCGTCTGATTGATATTTTGGTTCCAATAATTAATTAGAGTGAAACACGTCTAGTGATTATTCAGTTACCCCCACACACCTAGACGGGTCTGCGGGTAGATAAGGGGTTTCAGATGGAAGCAGGAACCGTCCGACATTACAAGTTTAAAATCAAATCGATATTTTGAGTAACTTATACATCAGGGGTCGGCAACCTATGGCACGCGTGCCATATGTGGCACGCGGTACAATTCTCAGTAGCACTCTGCACTACTCAACAAATTTGTCAATTTTTGAGTCGATGGAAGTGATAAATTTGTAATGAACTTTATTTGCCAAATATCTTCAGAATTATGGACATTTATGGAGTAGCGAAAAAATCTGAAAGATAACTCTAAAAATAAAATTACAGCTATTTTGTAAATTACTGAATGTCATTGCTGAAGGATTTGATTGTTTGAAGAGAGAAAATTGCATTTATTCTGCTTTTCGCCTTTGTTCTATATATCTTTCCTCATATGAAAAATATTTCGAGTCTGCAAATAAATTGTTTAACAAATGAATACTGAGAATAGTGTCAAATAGAGAATCGCAAACTATACGCTTAATTTTGCGAATCAGATTAAAATTAAAATTTGTTTTAATAATAAAGGGAAATACTTATTTTTGATGTGTAACATCTTTCCTCTCGATTGCTGGAGATTTGTGGGAGTGATTCGTGAAAAGGGACGGAAATGCGTAACAGGAAGTTGGGGAAGCGCGCGCTATTTAATTTGACCAATCAGCGCGCTTGGCGGTGTCTTCGTTACCCTCGCAGTGAAGTTCGGTTTTCTCTCCTACATTCGGGAGGCACTCCCCCCCCCCTTCTGTGGTCTATATCTTGGGACTTTATTTTTGTTTTGTTTTCTCACTTTAGGATCAGAGAAGAAGCTAAGTCCTTTACCTGGATCTTGTAAAGATATATCCAAGTGGGTCCAACTCTAGTAGCCATCAAGCCGCCAGCCTTTTTTATATTATTAAATTTAGCATTTCAAAATATTCTAATTCAAAAACTCGGTTTTGTTTGCGCTTGACTCTGAATTCGCACATACCAGCAAGTCTTATTAGACTTCACCAAGGATAAACTTGCGATCCTTACGCTCAATTGTCAAAGCCTGAGGGCTCACCAAACAGATTTCGACGTTATTTCACAAAACTGTTCATTACTCATGTTGGCAGAGACGTGGTCAGATAATGACGAACGTGTTTCGATACTTAACTTCGGTTGCTGCGTACAATTTAAACGACCGGGCCACAGAACAGCTGCTGTTGCGATCTATCACAAATAGAACAACTCACAAGTTTTGGCTCCTAATATGGGTATTACTTATCGTCAAACAAGTGGATTGGGTATTGTTATTCAAGATATTGGGGACATGTGCGGCAGAATGCTTATTTGAAAATGGACAAACAGTGATTTCGGTGGTCGTATACATTTCTCCGAATCAAATGGTTCAAAAAATTAAAGATATCTTGCATTTCTTACTTTTACCATATACCGAAGGTGGTTTTGCTCTTTTTAAAAAACATCACTCGCTTTCCATGATTTTCAGTGGTGATTTTAAAGTTAACTTCAGTTTGCTAGAAGCCGAGCCACTCATAACTTCTTTGAATGATGAACTCAAGCTCGAAATGAACACAAATCGAAATGTTTCGGCAACTAACAGTGGTACTGTTATTGACGCTATTTTTCAACGGTTTTTAAATACTTTGAAATCGCAAGTATATATGTCATATTTTAGTTATCATTACCTCTCTTCCCCAAATTGAACAAGAATAATTATTTTTGATAAAAAATAAAATTACTCCTTGTGTTAATTTAATAAAATTTTCATTAAAGGTATAATTATTCCATAGAAAATTATTTCCAATTATACTCAATTAATTTTTTTCAGGATTTAAGTTGCTATTACGAATTTACCACGGTAACATGTCAGATGTTACACATCCTATCCGACTACTGTAAGGCTCGTTTCTTTTTTTATATTGTCTATTTTTATTTTAATAAATACGTTTATATACGTATAAAAATACATAATAAATGTACAATTTTAAATTTATTTTTGTTGAAGAAATAGTTATATTTTATGCTGTTCATTTTTATGTAAATAAATATCTTTAAATGATGTAAAATTAATATGTAGTAAAACTCTAAATTATAATAAAGCTCTATTCCCTAACTCCGCATGCATTATCGTGGAAATCGAGTTGTTTCAAAAATGTCCTAGTGTGTAGCACGCTGAATCCTATTGGTAGATTGGTTTGACACGTCACAGCTAAAAGGTTCCCAACCCCTGTTATACTAATATTTCAAAAACTCTGATTATATATCACGATTTATTGCCATAAACTTTTAATTAACTCTTAATTATAGATTTATTTAAAAATGCTCTCAAAGTGTTGTAAAACATTTTTGAAGACGAATCATGAATGCCGAACAAATATAAATTTACGCTTCCTCTTCACAGAATCCTTATTTTAAACAAATATTCTACAGAGGATTTTTGCATGGAATTTTATTTTTTTAAATTCTTCAACAAACAAAGTGGAGAGAGTTGAGAAATTAAATAGTTGATTTATTTACGCCACAGCTAGTGAATACAAAATATTTACATTTTAAATATAGAAGTTATTCATATACACATACTATTAATTATTTCAATTCTACAGAATCGTTCCTTTATGAGGAGGAGCAAACATAATCGATCTCTGGTGTTTCAAAAACCGAATTCACTTTTCACTCTGCTGGAGTGAGGCGGTCGCCCCTCTTAACCTCGAACCTCAGTTGGGGTTCAGGCTAGTAGCCGGAGGGGTGTTTTTCTCACTACCACCAATTGTCGGATGAATAGACCCGCAATATTTAGGGGTGCACGTGTGGAGGAGCTATGATACTATATTTTCAGGAAAGCCGATTTTTCAGCCATGAGCTCGAATCCTGATGCCACGAAAGACCCGGACATATAAAAAAGTGAATGCTCTTTAAATCTGTCGAAACTCGAATTTTTCAGGTTGGCATGGTGTGGAAGTTTGTAGAGTGAGAAGTTAGCTCAGGTGTCGTCGTCGTCACTAGACTGTGGTTCAGAGTTAAAAGGGCTGGCACTTATTGTTTTCGTATTGCTTCGTAATAAGACTTTAATAAACATTGAGTCAACCAGGATCTTTTAGTACAGTTTATATATTGAAATAGGATATTTTTAAACTGAACTGTATTTTCAAATTTAATACTTTTATGGTATGAAATAACTAATAAAGCCTTTTGGTAAATCAAAAGCTTGGGAGAAAAGTGGGATTCTTCTACCGCTGCAAAATAAAGGAAATCTGTAAAATAGAATCAGAAAATCAACGTTTTTCTGACCAGATAGGCTGAACTACAAAGGAATAGATTTTCTTTAACAAGAGCTGCATGAATCTTCCACTTTTTTGAAGGTTTGCCAAAAGTTTCATCTAAGTAAAGTATATTATTTTTTATTTTTTATTTTAAATATCCTTACAAAGAAATATAAGAAAAGAAGATAAGGAATTTAAATAATAATTGTTAAAGAATTTAGTTCAATAATTGTATTGATATCGTATTTATTGTTTAATAAAGTTTTTGTAGCAGCCAAGAGCAATGATTCTAAATTTCCATTATTTAAGTCTTTCCAAAATTCGTACCTATGAAAAGCTAACGCAGCGTAGCAAAGCCTAATTTCGGAATACCCATTTTTCCAGAGAGAAAAAAAATACATCAAAACTAAAATCACTTAGCTTGGCTAGGTTATAAAAAGTATATTCATTTGTCATGAACAGAGCTAAAAATTTTGAAATACATAAATGCATAACCTTCTTTCAAAAGATAAAAATTATCTTACGAGGTATTAAATATTTCTTACAAGAAAAAAATTATCTGCTTTAAAATTTGTCGATAAGCTACGTAGTTTAATGAATTATACAGTTTTTACAGTGGCGTAACGTACACCCCCGCACCACGGGGGAGAGCAGGGCTCTAGGGGGCCAAGGCTGACTGCCACCAAGTACTTACCCTTTGTAAAATCCAACTTGGGGTCTGAAGTCTAAATTTGCAGGGGGGGGGGCAAATGTTCTCGGTTACGCCACTGAGTTATTAATATTATATTGATGGATTAATTGCTTATTTACTCGGAATTTGAGGCTACACGAAGTCTATCGAACCCATTTATTTTGAGCCTCGGTCGAGCGAGGAGGATGGTAGATTCATTCTTAGGCAGCCAATCATGATCCACAGAGTATGGACAAATCAAATTAAATAAAGCAAGTTTTATTTTGCTTTTTGAGCCCAAGTGCTTTTCATAATCAACATCAAAGCAATTAAATCCTCGACAGGATTGCATTTGTTCAGTTCAAAGTACATGATCATCAGGAAGAAATCGTATTAACTTTTACACCTCATTACCACTCTCTGTTTCTCTACGAATATTTTTAATCTAAAGATCTACAAATGATTTGCGTTCTCTTTAGCAATTGACATTACGGAAGATGCTTCTTCCCTTTTTTTCTTAACATGTATTTTATATTTACGTAACCATGTACACATTTCCGCCTTCGTTTTTGCTCTCGGTATAAACCACCTCCGTTATAAAACGTGCCTTTCCTCGTGTGTTTATGCGGAAGTTGAAGATTGAATCTCGCTCCTAATGAAGACGAGTCGTCGGCCGAGACAACGAGGGCCTTCAGTCAAGGGGCGAGGGCTGTCTTGGGTTACCCTTCGGGCACGAAAGTTTTGCTAGATGCACAGATTCATTGCCCCTTCTCTGGTTTCATAGAACTCGGAAGTACTTACCTACATGACTTAAGAGGGATGAAAGGAATGCGGAGATTAAAAAAATTCCATTTTTTCCACTCCTTGAATCTGCAGAAATAAGAATTTTTTCCCCTTCTTGGGAATTTTTAAATGAAAATAAAAACTTTTTTTTTTAATTCAAATTCCTTTTTGAAAGACTAAGGTTCTAGGACTCAAAATACTCAAGGCTTTTTTTTTAATATCTTAAAATAATTGAAAATTACATTAATTATAATTATTGAAAATAAGATAATTTAATCTAGTTTATTTTGATGTTGAAAAATTAAAATAGATATATACGCAAGAGATCAAAGGAGGGGAGGCAAGTTGACGATGGTTAGCGCTTACTATTTTCAATTGATTCGTTTTTGAAGTAAACTATTTTTCTGTAACTGTATTACTAAATGGCATTTTATAATATTGTTCCCAGATAGAGAAATTTAAATTTTAATATAATCTCTAAAAAAAAAGTTGAATGTATTTTTATTGTAAAAAAGTATAGGGCAATACACGAATTAGTTAATCAAATACGTCGTGCCTTTTCTCAAATAGCATGAAAGGAAAATATTATTGACTTGAAAGTATTAGTTCGTAATAAATTAATAGAAAAACTCAAAATAAAATGTTCTTATGAATAAAAATCGTACACAAGTATCCTTCATTCAAAGTTTGAGGCAATCCTCGTGCCACCACGTATATATAGCACATCACTGAATAAGTCCGGGCCTAAGTAATAAAACAACAACTTTTTTGCAAAATTGATTTTTATTTATCAAGATACTCTCCTTCAAGAGTGATACCCCGTCTAGACCACAGATATTAAAACTAATGTTTGGCGCAGTATAGCCGAAATCGGCTCTTGCGCCAATAAACCCCAAAATCACTCACTCACTCACTCAAGAGTGATACATTCAGCCCAGTGCTCTTCTAATTTTGTAATACCTTTTTTTGTAGAACGATTTTTCTTTGCTCTCAAAATAGGCTTCAACTTCAGCAATCCCTTCTTTATTTGAGCCAAATTTCTTTTCCTGTAGCATTCTTTTAAGATCTGCAAACAGCCAGTTTTTTGGTAGCCAGATCTAACTGTATGGTGGGTGGTAAAGTAATTCGAAGCGCAATTCATTCAATTTGACCTTCGTTTTTATGGACTTGTGGCATAGAGCATTGTCTTCGGGAAACAGTATTTTCTTCTTTTGCATTTGAGGATGTTTTTTCTTTATTTTTCATTCAGTTAATCCAATAATGCTTTGTAATATTCACTATGAATTGTTTTGTCTTTCTCAAGATAGTCAATAAACAATATTCCATCTGCATCCCAAAAAACAGATGCCATAACCTTGCCAGCTGATGTTTGAGTATTTGGTCGCGCTTTGGAAGGCTTTCACCGGCTGCTGTCCACTCAGCTGACGATATTTTTGATTCAAGTGTGTAGTGTAATGGATCCATGTTTCATCCATTGTCACATATCTACGTAAAAAGTCATGTTTGTTTCTCTTAAACAGCTCCAAACAATGCTCTGAATCGTCAATGCGTTCTTGTTTTTGATCGACAGTGAGCAAACACGATACCCCCTTTGAACACAGCTTTCTCATTAAAAAATGATCTAGTGAAATGTGAATACACTGCCCTCTGATACATTTAAATCCTCTGCTATCTCACACAACTTCAATTTATGATTGGTTAAAACGATTTTATGGACATTTTTAATGTTTTATGGACTAACTGTCGGTGACCTGAATGTTCAGCGTCGTCTATGTCTGTGCGACCACGTTTTAAACCTACATACTACCTCTTAACCATTGTTGGCGATGGAGCAGAGTTCAGGAATAACACTCCCTCTTATCACGCTATTATTTTTCTTGAACAAAGGTTTTCCCGATCAAAAAGCAATGTTTAATCACACACACGAAATTCTTTCTCTTTTACTCATTAGACCTCGAGATCTTATTTAGAAGGTTTTGGAAATTACAACACGTGAAACAAAATACACGAGCAATTTACTAATCTCTGTTAATTGTATTCCATTATATATTTTTTAAAAAATAGGGGGCTATCATTAACCCGTTACCGCCCAGTGATCTATTTATAGATCACCTCCCACTCAGAACTCCCAGTCAAAACGATATCTTTTAATTACTTCGTATTGTCATTGGCTGGTTTCCTTACACATGTGGCCTTACCCCTAAATGAGATTTGAAGCATTCTTTCCCACAATAGTCCAGCAGCTAGCGTCTGATGTTCGCCATTTTGAAACTTCAAAGTGCAGCTTTCAATTTTGTATCCAACAGAAAAAAAATTAAAATTAAGTTATACTTGTTTCATGAGTTTTACATTTTCAATACCTCTTTAATTATTCTGGCTTATTTATATTAGAAAAATAGCTGTTTTTATTAATAAAATGTAAGTTTAAACATGCTGATCTATAAATAGATCGCTGGGCGTTAGTGGTAACTAATATCATTCTTTTTCCCGTTTCATTTCTTCCTGAATGTCTCGGCGTAAAGTGTTTCACACCGCCGAAAAAGCGTTAGAATATATGTTTTCTAAGGAAATAGAGTCTGATATAATTGCTTTACCGCCTGATGTGGATGAGTTAACTGACGAAGATTATTTTGATGATGATGAAATGACTACTCCATCGGTAAAAGATCTGTCAGGTAATGTAGAAATTTGTATACCCATGGAAGAAATATAAAAAGTATAAAAGACATCCGAAGATATATCGTCGTTGCGTACCTTAAACGAGGAACAAATTCTAAGAAAGGCATTGGAAGACCTAAGATGATGTAATCAAGATCGAACGTAATAGTCTCTGTGCATTTAGATAGAAAATACCATGTTATAGGGAAAAGACCAAAGCCAAAGAAGATGCCAGTTTCAAAAATGTAAGGGTTACGTTTGTACAAAATGTAATGTAACGCTTTACCTGAAATGTTTACATAACATAACTTTTACATACATACATAACTTTTACAAATCAGTTGTACATATAAGATTGTAACTAAGTAAGTTTAGATCAGTAAAATATTATTTTCTCTTTTAAATCTCATTAGTTATTTTTAAAGCCGGCTGGGTGGCGTGGTTGGTTTGTTGCTGGCCTTCTGCATTCAAGGTTGCGGGTTTGACCCCGGCCCAAGTCGGTGGATTTTCGTGATGCAGAAAATTGACAGCGGCCATGTCGTATGATTATGCGGCATGTAAAAGATCCCTAGAGTGTCTGTTTGGCTTGGGTGCTCTCGGCAAAATTAAAATCCTGGTACAAGTTCGCATCGTCAAAGCCCAGGTTCCTCCCTCTGTGGAAGAAACTGGGCGTCAAAATTACCTGCGGCAATTGGTATCCGCCTACACGGCGCCGCACTAAAGAGTGATACCAGCTCTTGGGGATGTACTAGGTCTGCATAGGTAAAAATACCAATCCTCAGCCCATTGGATAAAAAAAAAAGTTATTTTTAAATTCACAAAAGTTACATCCCCCCCCCCTAAATTTGTAATTTTTTAAATATAAAACCACAAGAAAGTTACTTGGTCTTTTACTACCATAAGCGCCCAGCGATCTATTTATAGATCACCTATTATCTCAGCTGCTAATTACGGAAAATGGATACAACTTCATAATTACTCTATTTATAATATATGAAATGTAACTTAAAAATTGTTTTCAAAAATTTCGATTTTAAAATAATTTGGGCGTTAACGGGTTAATAATTGAGTAAATTCTATATTTTTAAGCGTTGATTGCAATCTTTCTTAGGAAAAAGAATTACACCATTCAAATCATTTTAATCTTCCGCAGGTCTCTAAGGCTTTTAAGATATTTTTTTTTCAGTAAAATCCCGCAGTCTTGTATCTCATATTTATTTTTCTTTTACTATATTCTTAAAACACTTTTTTCTTTATAGAATCGAAAAGGTATATTTTATTTATTTTTAATTTTGCAATAAAATTCCGGCCTTTTTTTTTCTTTTTCTTTTAATTAAAAAAATGGAATTTAAAATTTAATGGCAACCATACTTATAAGATTCATATTCTAGTAAATGCAGGTTACAAACAATAATAAAATCATGTGTTTTCGGCTTAAACTGTTTTGTTCATATTATATTTATCTCATTTTGAATTTGAAATTAAGAATTGAGGGAAAACCTATACTAAAAAAAGAGTTTGGGTGAGAGTTCGGACGCCTAAAATTTGATATTTTGAAATTATGAGTCATAAAAGGGAGCACTTCAAAGAACCTTTTTTTAAAAATTCACTTAAGATTTTTTTTAACACAACAGTGAAAATCACTTTACAGGAAATTGAAGAGACTGAAATATTTTTTCATGTTAAAAAATATTGCAAAAAAAAAAAAAAAAAAAAAAACATATATTAACAAAATTATGTTTATTAGATTTTATTTTATTTACAGCGATATGTATATATGCATATATTTAATAAAATCACTGAAACAAAAGCATTCACAAGAACTTGATGAAATTTAATGCAGAAGTTTCAAGTTTCTTGAAAAACAAAATAATTACTGCGTTTTTAGGAAAATAATCTGAAATTTTTCTTTGCATAGTTCTTTTAATATCAAATTGTCGACAAATTGTTCAATATCGTCCATTTTGTTTTTTATTTTAACATTGGAATGTGCGTCTAAATAACTGTGAAAACTTTTCATGACGTTCTTCATTTCTGATGATGTGGGAACAGGAGATGCATTATTCATTTCCTTTTCATCGTCAGAATCTGCATCAAAGATATTTTTTGAGCTTTGAACAAACTCCAAAATGTCTTTGTCTGCCATAATTAGAGCTGTACACACATTTTCATCATCTACTGCAACGAATTCTTCCTGTGATACAGTAGAACACTCCAATCCGGTTGGTATTTTCCGTAGTTTGTTCATTCCCAGAAGGGAATTATTTTCGTATTAAGAGAAAAAAAAGAAACGAGCCTTACAGTAGTCGCATATGATGTGTAACATCTGACATGTTATCGTGGTAAATTCGCAATAGCAACTTAAATCCTGAAAAAAATTAAACGAGTAGGATTGGAAATAATTTTCTATGGAATAATTATATCTTTAATGAAATTTTTATTTAATTAACACAAGGAGTAATGCAATTTTTTATCAAAATAATTATTCTTGTTCAATTTGGGGAAGAGCGGTAATGATAATTTATGATAACTAAAATATGACGCATATACTTGTGTTTTCAAAGTATTTAAAAACCGTTGAAAAATAGCGTCAATAACTGTACCACTGTTGTTGTGTCTAATGCCACCTGTCTGACGTAGTCAGATCGAGGCCCACGAAATTCATCATGGCATAGGGCTAGATTGTACGCCTGTCGTTAGCCGTAGCTTTGAGCACCATGCAGGTGACAGTACGTTTTGGCTCGGTTCCACCCCAATTTTGAGGGAGAACACCCTAGGGGTGGTCAGGGGCCTCCCACCTCTCTTCCCCTTCCACCAACCTCACGAGAGGACTTGCGGCTCGACGGCTATTTAGAGTACCCCCATGCCACGAAGGCACGATACATTTACCATGCCTTCTCCGGGATTTGAACCCAGGTCCTACGGCGCAGCAGTCAGCGTCGCTAACCACTATAACGGATGGGCGACACAGTACCACTGTCAGTGGTCGAAACATTTCGATTTGTGTTCATTTCGATGTTGAGTTCATCATTCAAAAAAGCTATGAGTGGCTCGGCTTCTAGTAAACTGAAGTTAACTTTAAAATCACCACTCAAAATCATGGGAAGCCAGTGATAGTTTTTTTTTTTTTTTAAAAAGAGCAGCACCACCTTCGGTAAATGGTAAAAGTGAAAAAATGCAGGAAATCTTTAATTTTTTGAACCGTTTGATTCGGAGAAATGTATACGACCACCGAAATCACTGTTTGTAGATTTTCAAATAAGCATTCTGCCGCACATGTCCCCAATATCTTGAATAACAATACCCAGTCCACTTGTTTGACGATAAGTAATATCCATATGTCGAGCCACAACATGTGAGTCGTTCTGTTTGCGATAGATCGCAACACCAGCTGCTCTGTGCCCCGGTCGTTTAAATTGTATGCAGCAATCGAAGTCAGGTATCGAAACACGTTCGTCATTGTGTAACCACGTCTCTGCCTAAAGGACTTAGCTTCTTCTCTGATCCTAAAGTGAGAAAACAAAAACAAAGATCCCATGACCTAGACCTCAGGGGGTGGGGGATAGGGGGAGCTCCTCCCGAATGAAGGAGGAAAAAATAGAACTTCACTGAATAGCGCTCGCTTCCCCAACTTCCTGTTACGCATTTCCGTCCCTTTTCACGAAATCACTCCCACAAATCTCCAGCAATCGAGAGAAAAGATGTTACACATAAAAAATACCTGAAAATATATAATAGTTCGTCGGAACCGTTGTATTATTTTGTGTTAACCGATATTTGGTCTTAAGCGTTTTCACATTAAACATATTTCACAAGGTAATTTCAACTCTCTATCCATGCTCGCACAGTTGGGTGATATAGATTTTCATGACAATATCATACTTTACTTTCAAGTTGTCCTTAACAAGAACATAATTGTGGTTTCCGCTGCAGCAAAACTGAATCATAAAGTTTGATTTCCCATTCTTTGAATCAAAATCAATTAAGGGGACTCAGTACCCTTTGAAATTTTTTTTCTTATTTATGCATTTAAAAATTATATTTTAGCATTTCATATAATGTTTATATTCAATAAAACAATATGAGGTGTAATTTTGCACATTTTATTCACACAATTTTAAAAATTAAATTTTTTTTAAAAAAATGAAAAATTTTAAAAACTTACTCTTTCTGTATTTATTAATATTTTGACATAAAATTTTTTGTAACATTCTTAAGGATGTTTTAAACAACTTTAGGGATCGATTTTATAATAACTTAATTGGTTGTGGAGAAAAAAAAAATAAAATGCTAATACATATGCTAAAATTTAACGCAAAACCCAATATCTCCTACATTTCAATTTTTTTTTTAAAAAAAGCATTCAGTTTATAGCAAAATGGATCCCTAATTTTGTTACATACATGATTTATAACACACAGAGAAAAAATGAAAGTGATGGGTCAATAATTGTGGAAGGAGTAGCATTTTGAATGAACTAATGTATTGAAAAAACACAAGCTGAGAAAAAAAAACCATTTTAAAGTTTATACTTCTGAAAAAATTATTATTATAATCTTAAATAAATTTAAAATACCATTTTAAAACATTAGCTATACATTTTTCTTCAAAATAATTGCTTTTTCATATTAATTGAACCCATATTTTCTATAAATGATACATTTTTACACAGTAATAATTGCACATAAATATCAAGAAAACTCGAAGGAAACGTTAAAAAAATTTGTTTTCTGTTGTAACAGAAGTTTTAAAATCTTTTGCTTCACATAATATTTAAATAATATATTTGTATGAAAAATATATGATGAAAAAAACTGAAATTGTAAAATTATTAATATAAAATGCCTAAATTAAAAATATTTACATGCACATATTTTACACATAAAAAAACATTATTATAATACCTCAGAAATATCCTGCTTTATATGTAACTCCTCCTTTTTTTAATTAATATTTATCTTTTTAAAATAGCTTTTTTTATCAATTTGCGTGCATGCTGGTATTTGGTGTTTTTCCGTCTGATTCTAAATAATCTTTCACGGGATTCGAGCATCACACCAAGATCATGCGAACATTTCCCCAAAGGTATATGTAATGCTTTTTGGGTTTCTCTCACAGTACGTAGAGTCCATTTGTTGAATTCACAAATTGCTTCCATTACGGCATGTGTAACTCTGTCTTTGAACACAAATATCTCCTTTGGACACTTTGAGAAAATCATGTTGTGCAAGCTTTCATTAGCGTTTTGGGTTCCGCAATTAATGCACCTTTCCAAAAGTTCATTTGAAGCAAACCGTTGATAAACAGAAAGGATATGGTGCAAAAAACTTTCATTAATTGGAGTCCCAACATGTTGTTTATGCACACCTGTATTTTGTCCTTTTGCTTTTGCGGACTGGTAAAAACACCATGAGTCTGCACCGATTGGACATTTCGAATGCTGAGGCTTTTGGTCTGTCGAAATGCTGTGATATAAAGTAGCATATATTGTTTTTTTTAGCATATATATTTGTTTTTTAGTATAGCTTTTCGGTAGTATAAAGTTAATTTTTTAATTGTTGACTCTTTTAATGTGCCGTGGCCTTTTCCTTCTAATGAAATTCCACGGGCCCTCGATTCCTTGACAGCATTTCGTAGACCAGTGCCCAACCTTTTGCTGACATGATTAATGCACTCCTCTTTTTTTATCACTGTCTTATCCCCAGACACATTTTTTTCTGTTAAATAGTTGAAGGTTTTACAATCCCCATCAGACAATAAGGTGCAATAACGAAATCCCAACGCTTGTGATCTTTCCCAGAGGATCAATGCAGCCTTCATTTTAATCGAAGTTGATGAGCCGGAATGATTAACATCATAATCCTTCCTGTGTCCTTCAAACCAAATGTTGTACTCTACACTTGACTCTCCAAGTTCTCTTTTTGCTACAAAACAATTGCGATATACCTTGCACATGACTTTAAAATCAATTACATAGCCTGTAAGTATATCAATAACACAAGCTATTCCAATCAAAGATGTATGTCCACGCGTCAACCAGCTACCATCAAATGAAACACTTATATCCACAACGGGAACATCAGTAGGTGCTTCGTAAGCATTTCTCACTTCACTGTGTACTTTTTCAGCAAATTCTCTGCAGCAATAATATAGGCTTTGGGAAGAAGTTTAGTACATTCGCTATAAGTTCTCGAGGAAAAAGGAGATATATTTACTGCCATGCAAAATGTTTCAATTGCAGAGTAACCTTTTCCAATATTAGAGAATGCTTGTGTGACACGTAAATTAATATCTGGAACGGTATTACCCTGCCTTTAATTAGACGTTTCTACAGCACAAATTTTTTCAGCACAAGAATTGCAAGTTAAATTTAACACGTAGGAAAATCCTACCTTGTTTCCAAGAGCAAGCTTTAGAGTTTGCTTGTCACAGTTAGGGCATTTTAGTTTCATAAACATTTTGCTGATTTGCTCAAAATTCACAATAATGAAATTTCCAATTTCAGAATGTTCAGTTTTTTCAGGATAAGATAACTGCTCAATTCTGATGTTAGGAACAAATTTGTTTTCTTCTGTGACACATGTATTCACAGCATCACTACACCAACGTTTGCTGTTCATTTGAGCAGAATGATTTCTACGTTTAACTCGTGGCATTTTTAAGATAAATCTTCAAGAGATAATAATAGGAAAGATAATATTGAAATATCATCAGTTTCAGCAACAGTCTTTAAAAGACAGCAATCGCTAAAAGTCTTAAAAAAGACTTTTTTTTTTCAATGTAAAACGTAAATAAAACTAGCTCGATAAGAGCAAAACAAACGAAAGAAGCGTCAAAACAACAACAAATAGCTTGTAATAAAACTTGTAGTCCCTAAAAAGTACTATAAAGCATTGCAGTTATGGTTAAAACAAAGTAAAATTTATTTTTGAAAAGTAGTTGATAAAAATTACTGAATTACTAAAAAGGGGGCTTGGTCGAATTTTTAAATTTGTTTGTTTACATTTTTCAAAAGAAATTTTTCCCAACTTCTCATTTTCAGGCATACAAAAGTGATATATCAATCGAAAGGTAATCGTTCAAAGAATATAACTAAATAAAAATAAAAAAACGATAAATGAGTCCTTTTTGCGGTACAAAGTCCCCTTAAAAATTCAGTGATAGGTATAAAATTTGTGATATAATTTTTATAAACAAAAAAACCATGTTTGATTTTTAAAAGTGCTATATTAATCGCATCTGTTATCATTATAAACAGCTTCATACGTAGTACAATCCAAAAATTCAGGGCCAGCGACCATTGCTGACGACGGAATTAAGTACCTAAATTTAAACCACTCGAAATAAATTCTTTCAACCCTTGCCTACCTGACCATGTTGGTTTTCTTCAAGTCATGTGACCGAACCACACGCTCAGCTGTTATCTTCCGAAGCAAGTTTGTGACGGGTGCTTACGCGTTTCACTAACCTTCTCTCATAAACTTTTAAATTGTATTTCTTTTAACCAATCCCCGCTGAGAGCTGAAAGTGTGACTTATGCAAATAAGATAGTTTCGGGTTTAGCGAGTTCGAAAGAGATATAAAAGGGAGAAATGAAATGAAGAGATGAGGATGACTACATGTTTTGATAGAGGAATAAACTACGTGATTAAGAAGGTATTTCTAGGAGATTAGTTTAACTAAGTGAAGTTTGTTAGCGGAAGGAAGATTATTGAAAAAGATTCATTAATTCGGTTCGGACGTAAGTGAAGATATCCTGGATTGAAGCCACTTCATAAATTCTACAAATATTCAAGTTTCCTTCTTAAGGAGATATCAGGTCTGTGATTTTTATAGATCAGATTTAAATGCGTAGTTTGATTGTATGCGTTATTCCCCCGTGATATCAGTTAGTGTTCCGTCGTTCATAATTGAACTCTGATCTCACTCCACTTTAATTTGTTGTTCTTAAAGTTTGATTAATATTTGTGTATTTCTATCATAAGGAAATAAAAAAAAAAATAACTGATTTATTATTTGCGTAGTCATTAATTATGAATCCGACATATCCAAATGTAGATAATATGCAAAGAGGAATTAATAATCATAGGGGTAGTGAGAGACTACAACAAGTTGGCTTTTTTATTAAGTGATGTAAGAAAGAGGGCTTTTCTTGAAAAGCGTTGAACATTAAATTCTGTCAACGCTTAGATAAAACACCAATAGAGACTATGGAAATACTAAATAAGGTGTATGGAAAATCTACCGTAGCGAGATCCTAGGTTTACAAATGGCATCGGAGTTAAGAGGGCCGATAACCCATCGAAGATGATAAACACGTTGGACAACCGACTTCACAGAAAGCGAAAAATATTGTATTGGTGTTTGAGTGTGTTCGAAAAATCATCGTCAAACACTTGCACAAATCGCTGAGGCTGCAAACTTCTCGAAGACTTCATTTGTCGGAATCCATTCGTCGTAAACTGCCTTAGTTCTGGCAGAGTAACGACTGATATGTTCTGCATGACAACGCACCAGCACTTCAATCCCAATCGGTAAAAGAGTTCCTCGCCAAAACTCGCACTTACGGGCTTCCATATCCCCTCTATTCATCAGACTTAACCCGTGTGACTTTTACCTGCTCCCATAAATGAAAAACATTTACAGGGACGCCATTTTGTGTCATCAGATGAGGTGAAAGGAGCATCGTAGGAAGCCTTACGGGAGGTTGTGGAAAATGGTTTCCAGCTATGCTTCAAGAAGTTATACGAACGCTGGCAGAAGGGTATCGTCACCCAAGGGGACTACTTAGAAGGTGGATGTGCTTCGGTGCTGTGAACTATTCAGGGTAAGGTTTTCTACACCTTGTCCCCGAGCTTTCGGATCATACTACGTATGTTCTCTCTCTATCTCTAGCTACTTGTCCCTTTATCATCCTTTTTATCTTCTCTTACTGTTTCTCTCTGTCTCTGTTTTTATTTTCCACCCTTTCCTCTCGCTCTTCTTTTTCTCACTTTATCTCCTTCTGTCCTCTTTATTTGGACCGCGGTACCCGGATGGTCATGGTCGCGAACTCGTGTCTGATATTGTCGAGTCATGAGTTCCAGCCTTTGGGCCACCGTGCAGAGGGGAAGTTGCCCTTTAAATCTGTCGAGACTGAAAGTCCTTCCGTTGGCGTGGTGGGGAAGCTAGAGAATAGGGTGCCAACTCAAGTGTCATTCTCGTCTCTTGACCGTGGTTCAGAACAATGAAGTCCGTCACCGTTAGTCCTTGTGTTGCTTCAGCATGTGACGTAAATAAAAATTTTTTAACCAATCTTCTTTTATCTGTTACATATAATTTTGCCTTCCTCTCTCTTTCTGCTTACATATTTCTGTTTATTACCTCATTTTGAGGGAAAATCTCTAATTTCAGAAATAATGCTATATGTTGTTGCCGTTCCTGATGCCCCCTGTCTGACGGTGTCAGATCGAGGCCCACGAAATTCACCGTGGCAAGAGACTAGGTGAACGCCTGTCGTTAGGTTTTAGCTTTGAGCACCGTGCAGGTGACAGTACGATTTTGTTCGGTTCATACACTATAGATGGCGACAGCTGTTACGACCACCCACAAGACTTTCGGACCCACTGATTTAACGATCACGTACTCCGTGTATACTCGGAGGGTATTTGGTTACATCAGGCATCGAACCCAAGCCTTCCAGTCTGGCTTCCGATGCTCTAACCACTAGGTTACCCACGGCCCTATAATGCTATATAAATTTAATTAAAATAAAAAAAATCATTTTTTTAAAAAATTATAATGCTTTGTTTTATGAAATGTACAAATAAAATGACGAGAACTCGTTTTGAGAATAACTAGTTAACATATTATATATACTTGCACCATTAAAATAATTTGAAAATGGGGTTTTTGCAACATTAATAAAATATATTTTTCATATGATATGCCCTCATCAACGGATCTTATTTCAAATTATCTGAAAAAATGTGTTTAAAACTTATTATTTTGGTATACATATGAGTAAAATATTCGTCATATTTGTCCTACAATTTTTGGTGTTCTTAGTATTTCTTTTACCATTTATTTATTTGTAAAATGTTTTCCTAATTGTATTCTATTGTACTAAAGAAATATCAGATATAAATACTTCTTGTGCAGAAAAAGAATTTCTGAACAGCCATTCAAAAAATTTAAGTCGTTTCTAACTAGTCCTTTAAGACATCTATTCAATATTTAAAACTTTTTTTAAAAAATTAAAGCATGCCATTCAATGAATTTCTTTTTTGCTTTCATTATTCACACCAATTCCATTGCATCGCATTGGATTTGGGAAAGTTATTTTAAAAAAACGAGAAAAACTTTTATCGGACTTTGAAAATGTTTCTTCAGAATACGGGAAAGGAGCAAAACTAATCTAGCGAATAATTCGAAAATTTATAAGAATTTCCACAAACAATATACCTTGTTTCAAAGAGCTCATCGAATAAAAGAGTGAAATCTAAATTTCCAGGCCCTGGCCTCAAAGGGGGCTTTCAGGAGGTGGATCCTGATTTCAAAAGGGGCCCCTACCTGAAAAACTTACACGAATTTTCTCGAACAAAATACTCCTTTCGAATCTCGTTGAAAATATCCCTCGTCGAATTGCGAACCAAAAATAATTTCATGGGTCTCGTCTCAAAGGGGACCCTTCCAGTAGCGAAGTAATCTACTCCCTTTAATCTATACCAGTGATTCCCAGTAGCGAAATAATCTATAAAGTGGTTTATATAGACCCCCAGGGGTCTACGCCAGCCAAAAATTAATTTGGGGGTCCATTGCGTGTAAGTGGATAATAGTGGATCTCATTAAACTAAACCGTGACTAATTTTTAAAAAAAAATTATAATCATGTGGAAACCAAATTTTACCTATTTAGCAGATTTATTTACTAAATATAATAAAATTAATTTGCATTTACAAGGTGACAGCATAGATTTTATTAAAGCAAGAAACATTTCAGCTTCTCTTTCCTGACTTAAGTTAAAGAAGTATAATAATGAAGGTACCGAATTTTCTAAATTTGTCACAGACATTCTGTCAGAACGTTTTACCCTATGTTCAACATTTAAATGCCTTATATTATAATCTTGTCGTTAGGTTTTCAGAATGATTTGACTATGGCAATACAGTAGGCAATGAATTCGTATAGTTATATTGAAAAAAGTGTCACATTACAAAGGAACTGATCGTAATAAACACTAACGAAGATCTTAAAGTTTAGAAACGGATGCCAGCAATTGTAGCTTTAAAAAGTTAAACCTGTTTGTCTCGACTTTTGCAATATCGTGAGGAAGTTTTTCATTGCTTTTCCTAGTGTGAAGGAGCTTCAGTGCAGTTGCCAATTCCCCCCCCCCCCCAAAAGTAAAATACTGGACATTAACGGAGGAAATTTAAGGTTAAACCAAACAAGATTAACACTAAATGTTGAAAATTTGATATTGTAGTGCTAGAGATTCCTTCCTCTCTTTAAAATCATTTGTTTGTTGTTTAGTTAGTTTATTTAACAGTTGCATTTATTAATTAACTTTTAATTTAATTAATTAACATGTGCTTTTTAAATTTTAAACACTATACTTCATTACAGTTAGAAATTTAATTCTTTTAAAGTAAAAGTAGTAGTATCAGCTGTCAAAAGTACATTTAAGTCTATAAATTTGCAAAAAATCAATATTAATTAATCAGGGGTCTACCGCAAACCGAAAAACATGGCAAGGAGTCTATGAGGCAAAAAAGTTTGGGAACCTCTGATCTATACTCTAAATATACTGTATGACAATGATTAATTTCCAGAGATGGTTATCTTCCTCTAGTCGAGAAGACTACAAATCAATAATTTCCTTACATCTACATTTTTCGAAAGCTTCTAGGTCGATAGAGCATGCGCATTATTCCTTTAGTCTTTTATTTAATCTTGTCTATATTTAGTCTCTCGACCGTAACATTTTCTACGTCTTGAACAATTGCTTATAAGGAAGATTTTGTTTTCACAAGGTTGCTTTCTCAGCAAAGGAAGCCTATACAGAATTTTGCAATTAAAAATTGATTTTTTTTATATAATCGATAAAATTTAATAAGATGGAAGTCTAAACGAAAAATTTAAATTCGTATTATTTTGTTATAGAGCCACTTGATTTTAAAATTCAAAACTTATAAGTAAGATTTTATGCTTTCCATATTACGTCCAAAAAGGATTTTAAATGCTCCACTTTTTCTTAATATGAGTAAAAAAAATTCCCCAAAAATACATTTCTCCATTTAAATCTATTCGCGATCCGTTGCAAAATGGCGATTCTTAATATTGTGTGTTTGCGCGCGTATGATCGTGAGCGCTTATTAAATCAGAATAGGTTTAACAAATTTAGAATTTAATTCGTTATCTTACACTATTAAAACTCCAAGGTAAACAAACGTATCTATCTATGTATGTATGTATGTATGTATGTATGTGCGTCTATCTTCTCACGAACCGTACGACGCAGAAAGTCGCGGAAGGTACCAAAAGATCGGGAATTTTCCGGGGAAGCCGTATTGCCTATTTATATTCCGATATTGTAATTAGTTAAAAAGATATTAATTAAAAACCTTAAAACGCCGAATTGTTTTACTCCTGCCGGTTGCTTACTTGGCAGAACTTCCCTTCCGTTTCGGCCGAGCGGTAATCTTACGTTTTCCACCATATTAAAATTGTCATCCGATTTTCGGTGTCGAAATTAGACAAAAAATAATTACAGAATCGGAAAGATCATTTATTTCGCCACGACACGGTATAAATTTTTTTGTAAAATAACGGTATTTTCTATTTTTTTCGAATTTTTTAAAATAGTGTTAAAACTGATGCGTTTTTATGAAAATTATTTCTAAATCGTTGGGTATGAATTACTTTTCGTGTTATTAAATCGATATTCTACACTAATTAACTTCAAGCCTTTCTCTTTTAGATCCATTCATTTAAAAAATAAAATTCCCAAAACTTTTTTTTAAAAATTTTTTAAAAAGTAGTCTTAATTTTTACTTCAAATTGAATAACTTCGTCATTTATGAAGATAATCTCACAAAACCTTTTTTCCGTGTGTACAGTAATATTATCCGTATTATATACAAAGATTGAAAAAATTGCTTCAAAATTACGGATTTAAAAAAAAAATTGTGATTTTCGTAAACTTATATTTTTTTGAGAAATAAATTAAAAAGTAGTAATTTGTACATTTTTTATTTCAAAGTACGTTATTTTTGCAAATAGTTGGTAATGTTTGAGAGCATTAACGTAAAAATTACGCCCTTAAAATGAAGGTAATGATTTTTTAAAATAATTTAAAAAACGCGATTTTACATTTAGCCAAACATTGGTTAACTGTCTTGTGGCGGAGTGCTCAGAGCTCCCGCTACACTCAAGACTATAACTGCAGCACTGCCGTGCGTGGTCAATGCAAAGGAGGGTGTACGCCTCGCAGAAACCCGCCGGTCGCTCTTTTCATACTTGTCTTAAATTTTTTCTCCTACTGGACATTGCGTCGCCACACATTACTTTTCGTGTTATTAAATCGATATTCTACACTAATTAACTTCAAGCCTTTCTCTTTTAGATCCATTCATTTAAAAAATAAAATTCCCAAAACTTTTTTTTAAAAGAATTTTTAAAAAGTAGTCTCAATTTTTCCTTCGCATTGAATAACTTCTTCAATGATTGAATTCACTTGCTGCATCCCCACTGATCTGAAATTTACTTCATTTTCAGTGGTGTCATTATGTAAGCAAATGGTATGTCACAATTAATTGCTAAATGAGCAATTTTAATCAATTTCATTAGAAAATAATTAATAAGTTAGTTTTTTATAATATACTTTTTTCCGCAGATACGTGTTTAAATAATTTAATTAACACAGAGTGGAATGAAAAACTATAAAATTAAAATTAAAAAAATTACATGTTTTTATCAAATAGTATTATTTTCTTTTTGAAAGTTTTTTTCAGTGAATGTTGGCATATAACTAGGTTTTCCCCTAAAGGTGGATTTTTAACACTTATATATGGTTAATCAAACATCCAAACGTTTCAAGAGCTATCTGTAGAATTTTTTTTATTAGTATTTATTGATAATGGATTTAAATTAATATTTTTTTTTTAAATTAAAATGCATTTCTGAGATTCATTTAAAAGATTTATCAGTATCGAAATTTTTGTTCTCTTTCATAAAACTTATAGTTTACTTTAAAATAATGCGTAATTGCATGAAACTTTTTTCCCCGTGTCAAATATTTCAAAAAATTCTCACAATTTTACTTCAAGAATTAAAATAGTAGGGAAATTTTGTAATTTGAAAAATTTATACTTTCTGTTCTTTTTTCTGCATACAACTATTTTTAAAAATGCTACAGTTTCGTTTCCGGGAAAAAACTAAAAAAATTAAATGTTTTTATCAGATAGTATTATTTTCTTTTTGAATGATTTTTTTCAGTGAATGTGTACTTATAACTAGGTTTTTCACATAGTGTTTTTCTTAGCACTTACATATGTTTAATCAAACATCCAAACGTTTCAAGAGCTATCTGTAGAATTTTTTTATTATTATTATTTATAGATAATGTGGATTTAAATTAATGTATTTTTTAAAATCAAATGAATATTTCTATTATTTCCTTATTAAATTAATTATTTGTTAATAAAAGGTATATCGCCTATTATTTTGGATAAAAATACGTTCTAGAGCCTGGAATAAATATTTGTCCTCAGTGTCAGCCTAGCGGTAGCTAGGCTTCTACTTCAGTTACAAAGTATACCTAAGAAAGGGAGTAAATAAAGTGAGAATGATAGGTTCGCCTAAGCTAAAACTAGCTTCGGCGGTCAGGAGGTGGTGGGGGGAGGTTGAATATAGTTTCCGTAAACGGAAAACAGCTTTTTCGTTTCGTTCTTCAATCTGAAAAGGGGGTTTTCGTTACGTTTAACAGCATGGGGGGGTGGAATTCTTAGAAATCAGCTAGTATCTTCGTTGCGCTATGAGGCAAACGTTACATGAGGTGAGGCTGGTTCATGAAGTTAGATTGAGAGCTAATCGTCGGGTTGTCATGATGATGGATTGCAGAATGGAAAGTTGAAGAAAGATTCGCTATTAGGGTGTGGATGGGTTCAACATAAAGTTCTTCGTGGAGAACAGATCTTGGGACGTACCTGGGAGCTCTGGCTATGACTCGAAGCGCTTTATTTTGAAGTCTTTGAATATCATTTAATTGTGTGTTACTGGCAGATCCCCAAATGGGGCATGCATACGTTAAGATGGGGCGAAGATATAGGTTTTGTAAATAAATATCCGGTTATTTAAAGAGAGTTTGGATTTCCTTCCAATCAGTACGTTCTAAAGACATTTTTAAGCTAACTGTAAGTAGCGATTGATTGATTAATGAAAACCTGAAAATTATTTTATTATTTTCGATTCCTAAAAATTATCTATTATTAAAAAATGATGACTTTTTTTTTACTCAAGCATCAAAATAGTTTTCTTTTATTGTTTAAATTTATTATTTTTTTACTAAAGCAATATTGTTTTTGACATGTCATGAATAGAAACTTGAAGATAAATCTTATATCTGAGGGGAGAGTCAGGGGGAAAATAGTTCTACACTCAAATAAGCCACTGTAACACCGTGCAGTAGAAAGAGAACTGAAACGTGTTTAACATTAGTAAGATCTGGAAGATATTTTTTTTTCGAAAAAGGGAATTGTAGTGACGTTTATATAAAGAAATCACACACATACCAGGAACTTTGATAAAGGAAGGTGAATTTCCATGGCAGTATGTTATGCATTCGAAAAAAATTTTAATAAAACACTCAAAATACTTAAAACAATCATTTAATAATTTCTTCTTTTATAAAGATAATTGCATGAAACATTTTTCCCGTGTGTCGAATATTTCAAAAAATCCTCACAATTTTACTTCAATATTTAAAATAGTAGTGAAATTTGAAAAATTTCTACTTTTCTGTCTTTTTTCAACATACAACTATCTTTAAAAGGCTACATTTTCGTTTCCGGGGACTAAAAAATTGCAACGAAAGAACTGAAAACTGAGTGAGTGATTTTTTAATTCGCACTGTTCGCCTATTCGAGGGTTATTGGCGATGGACCTCGAAATTTTCAACCATGGTCAAGTGACGAGGACGACACCTGCGCTTTCACCCATCTCTAATAATTAGAACACCACACCAACGCAAGAACAAATTTCGAAAAAGAGAGTTTTAATGACATAGTTAAAGAAATCACTCACATCGCGCACATAAGAGCTATCGGCCTGAGGGAAACACGAAATTTCCATGGGGATGAAGTTATTCACTCGGTAAAAGCCCGTGCAACGCCGGGCTAAGCGGAGAGGAAAGAAACAAAGAAATCAAAGTAATTTCGAAAAATAATATGGGAAGTGTTGAATTTGTGAAGAGAAGGGAAAATGTTAAGCGACAAAGCCATGACGCGCACTCACGGGTCATGCACTCACATCGAACGCGTCAAAACCACACAAAAGTGTTGGCGTCCGAAAGAAAGGAGGAAATTAACATGGGGATTAAGTTATACCCTCGGTATAAGCCCGTGCAACGCCGGGCCATGAAAGCTAGTCTTACACTATTAAAATTCGAAGGTAAACAAACGTATCTATCTATCTATGTATGTATGTATGTGCGTCTATCTTCTCACGAACCGTACGACGCAGAAAGTCGCAGAAGGTACCAAAAGATCGGGAATTTTCCGGGGAAGCCGTTTTCCCCATTTATATTCCGATATTGTAATTAGTTAAGAAGATATTAATTAAAAACCTTAAAATGCCTAATTGTTTTACTCCTGCCGGTTGTTTACTTGGCGGAACTTCCCTTCCGTTTCGGCCGAGCGGTAATCTTACGTTTTCCACCATATTAAAATTGTCACCTAATTTTCGGTGTCGAAATTAGACAAAAAATAATTACAGAATCGGAAAGATCATTTATTTCGCCACGACACGGTATAAATTTTTTTGTAAAATAACGGTATTTTCTATTTTTTTCGAATTTTTTAAAATAGTGTTAAAACTGATGCGTTTTTATGAAAATTATTTCTAAATCGTTGGGTATGAATTACTTTTCGTGTTATTAAATCGATATTCTACACTAATTAACTTCAAGCCTTTCTCTTTTAGATCCATTCATTTAAAAAATAAAATTCCCAAAACTTTTTTTAAAAAAATTTTTAAAAAGTAGTCTTAATTTTTACTTCAAATTGAATAACTTCGTCATTTATGAAGATAATCTCACAAAACCTTTTTTCCGTGTGTACAGTAATATTATCCGTATTATATACAAAGATTGAAAAAATTGCTTCAAAATTACGGATTTAAAAAAAAAAAATTGTGATTTTCGTAAACTTATATTTTTTTGAGAAATAAATTAAAAAGTAGTAATTTGTACATTTTTTATTTCAAAGTACGTTATTTTTGCAAATAGTTGGTGATGTTTGAAAGCATTAACGTATAAATTATGCCCTTAAAATGAAGGTAATGATCTTTAAAATAATTTAAAATACGCGATTTTACATTTCGCCAAGCATTGGCGTCGAAATTTAGCTATGCGCCAAAGACAGTTGACCTGTTTCGCCTTCGACGGAATCTAACTCAAGAGTTACACTAAAAAAATTCTGCCTTAAACAGGAGGAAATCAGTAACTTTGGCGAGTAAAAAAAAAAAAAAATGCGAGTGAAAAAAATTACTTTTTTGTCCTCCCATTCATTATTGTTGCCTATTTTCATTTTTCGCCACGGGTCCCCGTAGCACAGTCGGTAAGCGCGCTTCGCTTCATTTACACCGTAAAGCAGATCGTCTCTTTGCGAGTTCGAATCGGTGGGATCTCTTTTTTTTCATTTCTGCTAATTTTTCCCACGTAAATTAATTTTACTGATAAATACTTATTTTAACATGATCCTCTGTTATTTTAATGTACTTTTCATTTTTTTTTTTTTTTTTTTGCCTTCAAAAAGGTTTTTTTTTTTTTTTTTTTTTAATCATTCAAAGTAATTTCTATCTTTTTCAACAATTCGATTTTGTTCATTTCTGCTTATTTTTCCCACCCGTAAATTAATTCTCTCTTCTTCAATGATTGAATTCACTTGCTGCATCCCCACTGAACTGAAATTTACTTCATTTTCAGTGCTGCCATTATGTAAGCAAATGGTATGTCACAATTAATTGCTAAATGAGCATTTTTAATCAATTTTATTAAAAATAATTAATAAGTTAGTTTTGTATAATATAATTTTTTTCGCAGATACGTGTTTAAATAATTTTAACACAGAGTGGAATGAAAAACTATAAAATTAAAATTAAAAAAATTAAATGTTTTTATCAAATAGTATTATTTTCTTTTTGAATGTTTTTTTCAGTGAATGTTAGCATATAACTAGGTTTTCCCCCAAAAGTGGATTTTTAACACTTATATATGTTTAATCAAACATCCAAACGTTTCAAGAGCTATCTGTAGAATTTTTTTTATTAGTATTTATTGATAATGGATTTAAATTAATATATTTTTTTAAATTAAAATGCATTTCTGAGATTCATTTAAAATATTTATCAGTATCGAAATTTTTGTTCTCTTTCATGAAACTTATAGTTTACTTTAAAATAATGCGTAATTGCATGAAACTTTTTTCCCCGTGTCGAATATTTCAAAAAATTCTCACAATTTTACTTCAAGAATTAAAATAGTATAGTGAAATTTTGTTATTTGAAAAATTTATACTTTCTGTTCTTTTTTCAGCATACAACTATTTTTAAAAATGCTGCAGTTTCATTTCCGGGAAAAAACTATCTTTCTTTAAAGAATTTTATAGAAAAAAAACATCTTTTTTTTTTTAAACAAAACAATGCTATTTTGCATATTTTATGATTTTTTCTCATATGAATCAATATCGTTGCGTTTATATAAAAATGATTTTTAAAACTTTCAGAATCAGTGATTTAAAAAATAAAAAGCCGAAAACTTTTTTGAACGAATTGTAATAAAACACTCAAAATACTTAAATCAGTCATTTAATAATTTCTTCATTGAAAAAAAAAATTGCATTAAATTTTTTCCCGTGTGTGGATTTCGCTTAAAAATTACGGATTTTTAAAAATTTTTTTGTGATTTTCGTAAAATAATGTTTTTGCGAGAACTAATATTAGCATTATTTTTGTAACCTTTTTTCTTCAAAAATTATTGTTGTTTCCAATCAATATGTGAAAACTTGGAATTTTCAATTAAAAATTGAGCCATAAAAAATAATGAAAACTTTTTAAAGACATTCTAAAGGCTTTGCGCATG
>BMAO01005699.1:0-28967 GCA_019973975.1 Trichonephila clavata
CTCCCTAAATTCCAATTAAAAATGTTTAAAAAATTATCGGTTTATATACGGAAGTATACGGTACATATATATTCATGTTTTTTTAGAATCATATTTTTCAATTCCTACTATTAGTTCACATTCTATATGTATTTATATATTTATCTTGTTCAAATTTTCAATCGGTAATAAAATGCATTTTAAAGCACTCAATTGAGTTGAAATTTTATATACACGATTATTTTGGATGACAATACAATAATTTAATTATAATTAATGAAAATTAATTGATTAAAACCAATTATTCAAAGAATTACAAATACAGCTGCCTTGGCATCATTTTTTGACTACTTGTGTCAAAACTTGAAAAGGTTTTTTCTCACGTTTTAAAGCGCTCATTCGAGCAGAAATTTCTATGCACTATCGTTTTGGGTAACAATACGATAATTTAATTATAATTAATTAAATTTAATTGAATGAAATGAATTATTTAAAAAATTACAGATACAGCCACGTTGGTTTCATTTTTAGCGATTTGGGTCAAAACTATAAAAGGTTTTTTTTTCTCCTCACGTTTCAAAGCATTCAATTTAACTGAAATTTTATATACACGATTGTTTTGGAGGACAATACGATACTTCAATGATTATTAATAAAAATTAATTGCCACTTAAATTTGTGATTCTGTCATATGTGTATACATTTTGTATAAATTTTAACAATTTATAAAATGTAACTAAATAACTTTTTTTGTTGATCTAAGTAGGAATTGACTTAAAATTTTTTTTATATTACTTGTTGTGATTAAATTTTGAACAGTGAATTCAAATTTTAATAAGAAATAAAACAATATGTTTTTTTTGTGTCAAATGATCGAATTTATTTTTCTTCCTCTGATTACGCATGGTAACCCACTGCTATCACGTTTTCGGTATAAGATTACTCTATTGGCGACTTTCGCTGATAACTTTCTTCTTATTCGCTGTCTTTAAAAAATATTTTTAGTGAAGAAAAATCCTTTTTATCAAAACATGGGAAGAATTTAGCCAAATTATGAAGAAACATTCCTCGAGAAAACATGGAAGCCTTATAACTGCCTCTAAATTCGTACTAATTTGATTCTATTTTAGTTCTTTCTTGAATTATTAATTATGTATAAATTCTAGCAATTATGTTGCTGGCTAAATAGGATACCAGAAAATGTGCGTTTTTCAATTTTCCTTTGCATATACTTCAAATAATGAATGTGTGTTTGACGAAAAAGGAAATATATATATATATATATATATATATAGAATTTATCAAAGAACGTTACATAATATGAAATGGTCGTTTTCAAACTACGGTCGAATATTAGACACATAATATTGCTCTCATTCTACAAAGTATAGCAATGTATAGGAGAAACAATACATTTGAGGGATTACTTACACCACCAGGACCCCATGGATCCAAGTTTCCGTTGCTAAATACGATATTGGAGGCTGATGATATATCTGAAAGCGAAAAAAGTCAATGTTAAAATAATCAATTCCGATGGGATCTAAAATATCTATTTTTTATCATCTACTATAGGAAACTTTTTTTTACCTTCTCCCCAGTATTGAACGTCCAAGTAGTCCCTTCTTGGCAGTACTTTGTAGGTCTTGTAGCAATACTCATCTCTCATCTGCGAATTGAATGGTAGAACTGGGAATATATCATGGACTCCTGTGGTGCTTCCTTCCAGATTGATTTCTGTACAAGCCTTTGATAAAAAATATATCAGAGGATATAAATGGAATGTTTTAAGGAAAAAACTGTTTTTCTCTTTTATATACTATCATTTTAAATAAAAACAACTACAATGTAACAAAATGCAACGACACAAAGAATTGGATACATTATTCACTAAGAATTCTCATTTCGCCCCCTCCCCCCAAAAGAATCATAAAATAAATCAATTTTTAGATCCCGAAAGAAGTGTATATAAAAAAACATTTTTTTTTTAGTTTATTCAAAATTTGCGTTGACTAGGTGTAAATGTATTTATTTACTATTATTTGCAAGCAATTTGTACTGAAATTTTTTTGTCACACACACACACACAAAGTTACAATTTCATAAAAAAAAATTTAATTTTTTTTTTAAAAGTTACATTTTTCGAATAACATGGTTTTAAATATCACCAACGCACGCACAAATCCTGATTCCTTAACGTTTTCCAAACATTGAAAATACTGATAGAGACGTTACTTATGTCTATGTGATAAAATATTTCTGTATATTTAAGTAAATCAGAATAATATTAAGATAAGAATTGCTTATAAACATTTGATCAGCGAATAAGCAGTCTAAGATTTTCAGTTATTTGTTTTAAAATAAATGTTGACGATAATGCTCTTATGTGTCCCATCTTAAAGAAATCACAGTTAAAAAAAGAATAATTACTCAGAAAGATAATTTTAAATGCATCTTTAGTTTATATTAGTTGAAAAACTAGCCTAATTTTTAAATAATGATTGGACCTAAATTGTAATACAATGGAATGAAGAAAAATTGTGTATACAACAAAGTATAGAAAATTTCTCTGACATATTTCTTGACTTCCAATTTTATAAATTTTTCTTCCTTTTGTGACAGATGTTCCAGGTTTATTTGTGAAAAAATTCAAGGCCATCCAGATTATTTGGTTCATCTAACAATAATTTCTGATGGTAAAGCAAGAAATCTGGATGGAAAGAGTACATCAACTCTAAGTGAGATTCAATGTGTAATTGTATAACAGCATACACAAAAGCCAAATATATTTTGAAGTATTACGTGTTAACTCGGTGTATGTAGCTGTTTTCCTGAATGCTGTACTGTTCAATATTTATTTAAAATTTAAATCTTTTCCTTTTCTTTATATAAATATATGATTTTCATTTGATTCTGACTCAGACGCGTAACGTACACTCCCGCATTGTGGAGGGGGGCAGCGACGCTAGGGGCCGAAAGCTTGACAGACACAAAATACACATTTGGGCTTGGGAACCAAAACCGGCTAATATTTTCCGTTACGCCACTCTGTTCTGTCTACTCAACATTTTATTATATCCTTTTTTCTCTCTCTCATATATATTTAGTTTGATAATGAGAATTAAATAATTTTAAAAGACCTAGTAAACAAAACATTGTATTGGAAGCGAACATAAGCAAAATAATAAATCAATATTGACTGAAAAATATAACAGAGCTCCGTATAATAAATTATTATTTTAATTTACTATTTTTGCACAGAAAAGCATTGTAACAAACAAGAAAATCTCTTTGCAATACGTCTAATCAGGATTATTGTAAAACGGGAACTATTCATCAGTTAAATAGACTTTTTTTAGTCAATATTAGTTTCTGTTACTTAAGATCTATATCTTGAAGTACCCAATAAACTCTGTAACGGGTCTATTCGCGTACCTTTCACTAATCCTATTGAGAAAATTCTATTAAATTAAATACTGTTCAACTGAAAACTTTCTCCCAAAGAAGAAGATGCGATCTATGCAAATCATATCGTACATTTAAGTATTAACTTTCAGGTTCGATAACAGAGAGGGAGAGATAGGTTAGGAGTGTTAGATGATCGAAGTTTGAGATTGACGTAAAGTAATTGCAAGTTAGACGAGAGAAACTCGTCGATTGATTAATTAATTAATATATAATGTTGATAACTGACAGTTAGTCAGTAAAATATTGGAATTAGGTTCAAATCGACTTGAAGTCGATTATTTGAGATAGGAAATTACGGTTATTTCCTAACGTAAGTGACATTATTTATAATTCAATATCTCATCCCTGTCTTTGGTTCCAATACTTTATATTCGTGCATTTCCTTCCCTGGGTTTTGTTAGATTTATAAAAGGATAAATAAACAATATTTGTTTTAATTATAGCTGGTTTTCATTTTGACTCCCAATCATTAAGAGATTCTAGAGTGAATCTCTTATAACTTTACTTACTTGATAATCCCATGCTATGGCATCAGAACCTAGCCCACATCCGGTTGGATCGGCGCAATATATGTACTCTTCATAAATATCAAAACACTGAAGAGTTTGTGATTGATTGTAGTATAGAGCAGCAGCCTGGTACAAACCATTTGCAGCTGTTGATGCTGATTGCAGAAGATTACACATAACCTATAATAGGAAGAAACAAAAATACCTTAAGAAAAAACACGCATTGTTTCTTTCGAAGATTTTTTTTATATAAAAATAATGCATTAGTTAAAATAACATGCAGAATACAAAGACACAGAGCAAACTGCAGTTATGTTAAATTGTTAGTACAAGAATTTGTAGTATTCCAATTGAAATTTCTATGTTTGGTATTTAAAATTATTTTGATAAAAGCCCAATATTAATAAATATATTTGATAACAAATGCATACTTATACGGTTTTTTTTACCTTACAATAAATATAAAGCAACGCGCTTTAGTTCTTTTTCATAGATTGAAAAGGGTTTTTGTTGGAACACAAAAAGGCTTGTCTTTGGAATATCAGTTTATTATATATGCAACAACTTTTATTTTATCATTACTTAAATGGAACAGTCATATTTGATTTACAATCATTCGTTTATTAATGTCTGGTAACTACAATTTTTTATAACTCCTTATAAATAAAACTTTACAAAAATATTAGATAAAAATTTAAAAAAAATTTTTTTTAGTTGATTTGCAGAATTTTTTAAATAATGAATTTTAGAAAGAAAAACGTAAATATAAATATTATAAAAAAATATTATTAACTTCTCGTTGCACTATGTGAAACCATACAAGTGTAAAATAAATATTAACCATGAAAGAGATCTGTTTTGTGAAAATATTTCGCAACATTTTTCTCTAGTATTTTCGTTATTTAAAAGGCTTAATTGCTTTCCGCATTATTTCTATTTTATGAAATCTTTAATTAAAATGCTCTTACCAGAATACAATTTTCATAGATTTAATTTTTTGATGAGGTAACACTAACAATATTTACATTTTCTAAAAAAATGTTTAATTGTTTTGATACGACAGTAAAAGAGATAATTGAAAATGTATTTCAAAAATTAAAAATAACAATTTTAACCATGTAAAAATTAAATTGAAATAAATATTAACGAGAATACGAGTATACATTTATATATAAATACTTCCTAATGTCTTGTCAAATCAGAATGCCTTTTAAATTCAATTTTTTGAGATAGAAACAGGTAATTGTTTTAAATTTATTAAGAGAAAACATGATAATTTAAGATTCCACTTAAATTAGATTCTTTTTTTACTTGATAAAACTTCAATTTAGTTCTTATCATTTTTATACATATTAAATGTAGATATTCTTTAAATGTAAAATATCCACACCTCACACATGCGGAAAAAAAAGATGTACATGGTAACATAAACGCATATAAAAGAGCTCAAAGAAAAGTTCGTAAGAATTACCTTCACTGGAAAAGCTGGAAAGTTCCCCATAAAAGTAGCTGGATAGGGATAATCCATCATTGCTGCTAAGACAAAGGCATTTCGTACCCATCTTAATAAATGTTGGTAATCCTGATCTGTTTTAATCGGATTGCAAAGATGGAAATTTTGCGATATCTGGGAATATCCTATAATAAATAGACAATGAAGTTATTTTAAGATTAATAGGGTTAATAGTGATTAAAATATACATGTAAAGAAATGGCCATATAATATGATGCTTGCTTCTCAGTAATTGTAATGTCAAATTTTGGATGGGCATCCATGAGTGTACGAGAGTTAGAAGGAAAATTATCCACATAGTCAAAACAAACACAATTTAATTACAAGTCTCAACAACCTAACAACTCTGCACAACCCAGGATTAGGAAATGCACCTTAAACTAATTATAGGAGCAAGAGCGAGGAAGACGATATAAGTAGTATTTAATTAAAAATTTAATCACTTAACTGTAGGAATGTCTTAGCTATAATCTAAGATATCTCTAACTTGATCTTCTTCAAACCAAAACTAATCCAATTTTAATATCTAATTGACAAATCGTCAATCTTAAATATTAAGTAAGCAATCTACTTAATTCTCGCCTAACTTTCTATTACCTTACGTTAATTCCTCACTGCTATCATTTAGGTTCTAACCTCTCTCTATCGAGCCCGAAAGTTAATGTTTAAATATAAGCCTTGATTTGCATATGTCACATCTTCTTCGGAAGTAAGTTTTCAATAGATTACTATGTAAAGAAAGAGTTTACCCAAAAAGATGAGTAGGAGGTACGCGAATAGACCCGATACAAGCTGAACATATTTACATACTGTATTCCCCCCCCCCTTTTCCTTTTACACTAATTACAGTTTTTAATAAAATGAAAAAATTCTTCGATTTAAGAATATTTTCTTTAGAACATTTAAGACAACTTTAGTTTATATATTCCCCTGGTATTTAATTTTTATTTTTTGTTTTTAATGAATTGACATTTACAGTATACTCCCCAATAAAAGGGGTTTATACAAAAAGAATTCATATTATCTGGCGGTAAAATTGCAATCGTGTTAGCTTAACACGGTAAAAGAATGAGACAAATGTTGTGATTTTATTACGTTTTAGAGTTCCAATAATTAATATAATTTTTGTCTGGCAATACTGAACGACTGTGTGCTTCTCAAATTTCGGGTGAACGCTATTTTTAACGGCGATCATCTTAGTTTGTTTCTAGTTGTGATGCCAAACATGTCTGAAAAAGCTTTTACATCATATGATTTATTTTATTCAACTTAAATTTGTGAGGGAAAAGTTCAAATTTATTCAATTTAAAAATTATAATTGAATTACATTTAAAAACAAGTTTTTAAAATTTTTTTAAAGTCAATTCCTACTTTGAATGGATGAATAGGAAGTATTTTATTAACGATTGAAAATTTGAACAATATATATATTTATATATATATATATATATAGAGAGAGAGAGAGAGAGAGAGAGAGAGTGAGTGAACTAATAGTAGAAATTGAAAAAAGAACATGATTTGCCTGAATTGTTGTAACATTGCACACCCGATTTCGCTAGTTTGGCTGAAAAACCGGTTTTCGACGCAAACCTTTGTCATTGTTTTAACAGTTACATTGTTACAACAATGAAGACGAATCTTAGTTGGCGTCGAAAATCAGTATTTAATTTAATTAATAAAACGGGGTAATTAATGAATTAATATTTGAAAAAAATGTATTAACATCATGTGATCCACTACAAATTTTAAAAAATTTATTTGAACTTGATTGGATGAATAGAAAGTATTTTATTAAAGATTGAAAATTTGAACAATATATATATATATATATACATAGGGAGAGAGTGAGCTAATAGTAGGAATTGAATAAGTTTAATTTAAATGACTAAATTAAAAAAACTTGAAAGTTTTTCGATCGAGTGCAAATGGAAAAATATACTTAAATATTATTAAATATAATTTAATTTTGAAGCCAGAGGTCACTTTTAAAAAAAAATACAAACATTTTTTGTTGAAAAAACTTGTTTTTAACATTTTTAGTTTTATAAAATATTACAATATAAATTTATCTCCTTTAAATCCATCAATAATATAAGAGTGATTGTTAAAACTTTTAAATAATTCGATGTATTGTAATTAAAACAGGTGAAGTATGAAAAGTAACTATGATATAGAAATTGGAAGTAGAATTGCAGCTGTAGTTTAGATAAACACATTAAAATCTGGTTAGGGATACAATATTAGCAAAGTACTTATATGTGTGTTTACTATGCTTATATTACTTCCATAAATTACATTATTAAAAGCTTGCATGGCAAGTGCAATTTATTAGATAATTTAAAGTAATAATAAAGAAAAACTTGCCGAAAACAAAATATGTTTCATTGGGTTTTTCAATAACAATTTTTTAAAAATAATGCTAGCATAAACTTTAGAAAAAGCATCAGCTTTTTCTCGACGAAATATGTGTAATAATATAATTTATCCAGCTGTTTCTGTGTATATAGTGTTTTTTATGCAGCAGTAAAAGATTAAATGCTTAAAAGATATGCAAATATAACATCATTTTGAATGATTGATTTGATATATTTTCAACTAGTTGACCTATTCTTAAGACATTTCTTGTTAACGTATCTTAGTAAATTTTAATTAAAATATCGGAAATTTTAAAAATATGAATAATAAATTATAGTTTTAAAACTAAAAAACACTTTTTTATAGTTAATCGAACTAAGTTGTAACTTAATCTTTTAGTCGCCAGATCTGAAAATGGGATCTAAAATTAGCCGCCAGGTGCGGGGTGAGATCTGAAAATGGGAAATCGTTAATCCTGATGATCCTAATCAGGACAATGAAACAAAATTATTAAACTATTGTTTTTGTGCTGGATTCGTAAGCACGTAACATAGCACTAGACAAAAGTGATCACTTCTGTCTGGAGGCTGTTACTGGCTTACTAAGATACCGCCACAGTACTTCCCCACCAGTGAGACGGTGGATAGGCGAACGAACGAGATATTTGTTGTTATGGTGAGCATGGGAGTTGTTACTATTGCGTCAAGTGAGTCTGACGACTTTGCTTGCTCTTCTTGCGGGTAGAAGGCGCCACGACACATCAGAAGGTTTGCGTTTTTCCTTTCAGCCAAGGTCACCAATGTGCTAGATTAGAACCCGCGACCTATGAATTCGTAAACACGTAACATACCCCTAGACAAAAGTGATCCCTCCTGTCGGGAAACTGTTACTGGCTTACTTAGACACCGCCGTAGTTTTTTCATCGGTCCTGGATAAGTGAGCAAAATTTCGAATTAATATGATCTTTTAAAGTGGGTAAAAATCGAGTTCAAAGATTCCGTAGCGTACAGGTGAAGCTTATAAAAGGGTGTTAAAAATAGAACTTGCATAGTAGTATTTAATTATTAAAATTTATGCAAACGGCCTTCTTCGTACAGCTGATAAATTAACACTGCCATGCCACTCAGTTATGCATTTCTTCCTATAAATATAGTACTTATTGTACCAGTTTTTATGAAGGAATATTAAAAAAAACTATTCTCAGTCTTACCTGCTGGTCCTAAGGCAGCCCATTTTGCCAATTGATCAAACGCCGATCGAACTCGGGATTCGCATTGTGGAGAAGCGTCGCTGAAATCCTGTCAATTAAATTAATCAATTTAACCTATTATCAAAATGCTATTAAGAATTATTTGTTTTTCCAAAGAGCCTTTGGTATTTACGTATTTTCGCGACCATATTGACGACATTTTATGAAACGAAGCATATGGTTGCCAATTCAGTGCGTAAGACACATACAAAAGCGGGGTTGCCAACTAGGGGAGATATCTTGAACATTGTTGGCATTGTTTCGATAATACGTAAATACCGTAATTTTTTAAATAAATTTATTGAACATCCTTGACTTTCCTTATTCGAAAGTTCTTTGTCATTTGTTTGTTTTTATTTTAAAAGGAATATTTTCTTTTAACGCATAATTTTACTAATGATTTTATATGTACCGTAACTTCTGTGTATAAGCTGATAATTTTTGGAGCTTTTTTAATGTTAAAGCAAGGGGGCTAAGCTTATATACGGATCTTCTAATAAAAAAATACTGTAATATAGGAAAAACGCCCTTTTAAAAAAATATTTCTCCTTAGCCATACACAAGAAATGTACATGTAAATTAAACAGCGTAAAAGATATTCTACAAAAAATATGAGCGAAAAATGTGTGCTTCTTGCTCAGAATGCTAAAAAACAATTTGTAAAAGCAGTTAATATCTTGACTTATAATACATTAAAAATATCAAACATAATTTAATTTGTTGAAGATATACCCGAATGAATACTTTTTCATCAGTTTGAATGAACGTTGCCCTTCATAAAAATACATGAAAATCACAGTACACCCCCGTAATCCTCGCATTACGGGGAGGGGTAGGGCCTAGTATTCTAGGGAGTCCAATTTATACAATTTTAAAGGCAAAACCTGACTTTGCAGGGAGGGGGGGGGCTAATGTTCTCTGTTAGGCCACTGATGAATCAACTGGATGGATTTTGTAAATTTGATTCATGGTTAAGGGATGAGGAAGATACCAAAGCTGATATTTCCACCTAACTTTCACCTTTCATGACCTTGCGAGGACGTTGAAGTTCAATTTAACTCAATGCGCAAAAATGCTCACTTTTCGAAGCCTCATTTCTTTGTTATTAATAAGAAACCCAACAATTCAATCGTACATAGCCTATCATACATCTGATAAGTATGATCCTCCTTTAAAATAAAAGTAATAAATCGGGCTTTGACACGCAGAGAGAGAGAGAGAGAGGCATGTAGATGAAAGAACAGATCTAAGAAAGGCTTTATACGCCTATGTCACTATTTTAAAAGGAAGCTGAAGACTTTTAAAGGAAGAAGACTTGAAAGCTCTTATTCTATAAAGTATTTTTTTTTAAATATTTACTGGCATTTAAAAATGTAATAAACAATGTATGTTATAGGAAAATAAACAAGTTTTTAATTTTTGATCGGAAATATTTTTAGGAAAATGAAACAAATGTATCTGAAATAAATTATCTCAGAAAATAATTATAATGAGTCCACTTTTTCTCTGTTAAGAAAATCCCTGCAATCTTTTAATGGGTATTTATTGAAGATCCCCTATACTCCAGAGTACTACTTTTGATTTTCAAAGTAAAATTATAAAACTTACGATTAGCGTTATTTAATTTTTAAAATTAGTTTCATTCTTCACATGTGTTAGAAATTTAAATTTGATAGAGAGGTATAAAAATTTTGCTTAACCAACACAGTTATAATTTAAATAGTGAGAATTAAAATTAGCTCTGTATTTTATGATTTTATTGCTTGATTCAAATATCATTTGATTGTAATTTTAAGTAAAAGGTAAAATGTAAAAAATAAGATTAATGGGTTTCTTAAGATAAAGCTTTATATCAAGAAAAATGAATAATTACTTATGGGGAAAATTTTATTTACTCCCGCAGTTTATTTGATATTTTAAATTATGAATCATGACAAATAATAAAATGTCATTGTCTTTTTATTATTTAAAAAGATTCTACAAATGATGTATGAAACATTTTTTGTCTCTAATATTTAATTACAGTTAGCAATTGAATATTTTAATAAATCAATACAGTCGTTGGCTTTTGCTGATGACTGATATCATTGCTCGAACACCCACTGCACTAAGACAAGCCTTCTTATCTTTAGAGAAAGAGGTCATCACAAGATGGGACTGAAAATCAATAAGAATAAGACCAAGTACATGCCTTGCACTAAATCATGTTTTAACAATTCCCACTTTAAAGTTTAAGAGAGTAATTTTTAAGTTGTTGACAGTTTCACTTACTTAGGTTAAGAAATTAACAATAGAAACGATAGTGCTACTGAAATCCAGAAGAGAAATACTATGGCTAATAGATGTCTTAATGGAATCCGAAAATATATAAAATCGAATTTATTCAAAAGAAAAACAAAGGTTCTATTGTATAAAAGTCTTTTAAGATCAGTATTAAATTATGCATGTGAAACTTGGTCATATCTCGAGCAGATGAGATCATGATAAGTATCTACGAAAGGAAGGTTTTAAGATTTATTTTTGGATGAATTCAAGAAAATGGAACGTGGTGAAGATCAAATTTCGAGCTCTATCAATTATATAAAGAATCTAACATCGTTAATTTCATCAAAATACTTCGAATTAAATGGGCAGATCACGTTGTCAGAATGGACGAAGACCGCGCCACTAAAAAGTCTTCAATGCTCAACACACAAAGAAAGGACAGGCTAAACCTTAGATGGATTGATAGCCTAGAAAAAGATTTCCTAGTTTTGAGTACTAAGAATTGGAGAACACTAGCAGAAAGAAGGTTAGCCTGGAAAAGGCTTTTTGAGAAGGCCAAGGCCCACAGAGAGTGTCGAGCCACTGAGGAAGGAAGGAATTGAATATTATTTTTAAATTCAAAGGGGTTTTGTGGGGAAAACTTGAAGTATCACATACTATTATAAATGCGAATTTTCGCAGCATAACTATCGAAGTACTACATATGTCCCACATTCAGTGAATGCAACGCAGGAAGCTATCTTATGAATGTTTATATCACACATTAAGCTTTATACTATCATATGAGATATACTATAACACAAACGCAAGAATTTGGTTTAGATTCAAGCATAACTTACTTTCGAAACTGCTTGGAAGAAGATGTCACCGGACAATTTTCCAGCTACTTGGTAAAGCGGAGCACTCGCAGCGATAGCGCCATGTATTATATTGGGATACTTGAAACGCATATAAGCCGCTAACATGCCGCCATAACTGAAATAAAAAAAAATATTTCTGAGTTTTAGCCTCTATTAAAATTTTACCTCTAAAAATGTTTATATATTTGTCAGTTTTACTCTAGAAATAATAGAAAATCGATCTCATTAAGCTTTATACTATTTATTTATTTATTTTTATAATAATTTGAATATAAAAAGAAAATCAACAAGATATGAATAGAGATTTACCTTAGCTTTGAGCTAATGTATAAAAATTTTGGCTTAAAATAAGATTCCTCATCAAATTTTAAAAGTAAAAAGAAATAAAAACTGTATCAGAATTATATTAATTCTTTATATGTACAAATTTGAAAAATATTCGATAGTTGAAATAATGTTTTTTAAAAACAACTGACACATTTAATTGATTGATTTAGTTTTTAAATTTAACTCTCCACAATACTAAAAAATGATCCATGTGATCTAATTTATTTCTCTATTTCATGCAGATTACGTTTTTTTTTATTTTTATATATTAAGTTTTCTATCGAAAAGTTTACTTATATCCTATTAACTTACCCTAGTATCCCAGTTATTTACTTATGTCCTATTCTATTAAGAGTTTACTTAGTACCTAGCTTTTGCAATTTGATTAAAGAAGGAAAAACAAACATAAAATATCAATAAATATATTATAAAATTGTAATTAATTTATATAATAAAATAATGATAAATATTAATTTTGTGTTTAAAGCTTTTAATTAGAAATAGTTTTCTTTTTTTTGTTGAATGTAATTTATTCCAAATTTAAAAAAAACTATAGTACATGAGGCAAAAAAAAATTTTGGTTACTTTTTATCTAATCTATTCGAAAATATTTATTTCGCTTTATAAATATATCCTCTTGTTTATATTTTATTTCACGCTGATTTGATTTCCTGATAACTATCGCAATGTCCTTGAAACAAGTTTGAACTTCATATTCAAGGACATTTTGTGTGAATTCATGTATCGAGAAAATATATCGTTTTTCCCCCCGAAATGTTTCTAAACACAGAAAATTTTCTTAATGACAAATTTTTCAGTTATTTTAAAATTACAAAATAGTTTTTGCTTCTGAAGTTTTTCTTATTTTAGAGTGTACTCTACAATAAAAATATCAATAAAATATTTGCGTGATATTTAAATAAGACATGACACCTTCGCAAAGTATGATAAAAAACAGAGTAAAAAATAATACCTAGATTTTTTTAAAAACGAATGCTGATTTTTAGTAGATGTATTTCTAAAAGACATATTAATAAGGAATTGAATGAAAGTAAGTAAATTTGATGTAAAAATTTACAGAAAAAGAAATATTATAAAATTTCTTCAGAGGAACTAAATATTTTATTAAGGAAATACAACTATATATATAGTGGGAAAATAAGTTAGATGACAAAGAGAAATTAAGTCCAATTTGTTAACCAGCTTGGCACGATTTGTAGAATTGGAATATTTCGTCTTTCTGGATTTGGTAACCATATTTTTTCCAATTATAAAATTATATCGATAATATTTTTGGACAATTGAATGTGTCTGATCACACATTAGGTTTGAAATACATTTTACAGGAGTAACATTTGTGTGGTCATCTAATTGGCCATGAAAGTTTTTGACAAGCATGAAGAAAAACGGTAGAAACGATTTTCATGTGTGACTAAGCGTTAAAATTCCTTAAATGTAAGCCTGATATGTTGCCAAAAAAATTGAAACACACAATGAGCATAGAAAACGGCCGAAGTTCCTCATTCTGTGAAGGTTTCACGGATGAATATCAACGGAAATGAGTCACCGGACCATTATTGCCAGGTGCCAAGCTGTCTGTTGAGTGATAATCAAATTAGTATCACAAAGCTGCTTTAGGTAGATCTTCGAAGGTCATCGAGTGGAACTCAAAACGGATTTTATAGCTGAAATCAACTTTTCTGCACTAAAAGTTTTATTTTAATAACCTCTCACTCTTATTAGTGAACACATATGAAGGAGAAGTTACTGCGAGATAAACCATGTTCTCAGAGTCGGCTATCAATACTGTGTCCCCCAAACACGTCAAATCATTGATAATAACCGTCTCTGAATTTGTAATAATAACCTAAGCAATAGTTCTGTTTTCACGTTTTGTTTTAACTCTAGGCCTACAGCTGTCTGCTTGACGTGATGCTTCAAATATTCTTACCAACATGGTTGGATTGGGGAATCACCCTTCAGATGTTGAATGATCCTTGGGTTTGTTGTTTTAAACCCATGTTCTCCTTCGATCATATGTTAGATATGCTTATACACTCATGTCCATAAATTAAGGATAATTCAGAATCACACAGAAATTGAACTCTAAAATAAAAATTTCACCTGTAGAATTATCACACACATCTTGAAGAAGAATATGCAAATTACAGGAAGCCACCAGATGGCGCGGATAGTACGTCACAATGACGAGAGTGTAAGAAAGGGGTATATAAGGAATGGTGGCAAAGAAGTAAAATTGTTCACAAGCGTTTTAAAAGCCTTTCAGTGCAATAACCGCATAGTTATGGCACAAAGGAAGCATTTGGATGATTTTTTACGTGGTAGAATTATCGGATGACTGGAATGTGGACGTACCAGCTCGAAGTATCCGAGGAACTTGTAATCGCCCAGAGTGTCATCTCCAGGCTTTGGCAACGATTCCAAGATGATGGTAATGTGAGTAGATGTTACAGCACAGGTCGCCCCCGAGTTACAACGCCGAATGAGGACCGGTATTTGGCAGTTACTGCCAAAAGAAACAGACGGAGCACAGCATCAGACCTGTCTCGTCAGCTCTCTTCAGCTACCGGTATGACAGTTTCAAGGCAGACCGTGTACAGACGCTTAGGGCACATTGGTCTATATGCTCGTAGGCCAGTCAGATGTGTTCCCCTTACCGCAACTCACTGTCGCCTGCGATTAACCTGGAGTAGAGAGCATGTATTGTGGGCACCGCAACAGTGGTCTTGTGTGATGTTTTCTGACGAGTCAAGGTTTAGTTTGCAGTCTGATTCTCGCCAGACTTTCATATGGAGAGCGCCAGGTACCCGTTACCACCAAGAGAACACCATTAAACGACACCGTTACGGTGGTGCAGGATGGCTCGTTTGGGGAGGAATTATTCTTGGTTCCAAAACTGACCCGCATGTTCAGAGTGTAACGATGACAGTCCAGATCTATCGGGATGTCATTCTGGAACAACATGTACGTTTGTTTCGGGGCGCCATGGGTGCTGAATTTCTGTTTATGGATGACAACGCCCGTCCTCACCGTGCAAACATTGTAGACGAATGCCTTCAATCGGAGGATATCACCCGTATGGATTGGCCAGCATACTCACCGGACTTGAATCCAATAGAGCATGTGTGGGATATGCTTGGCCGACGAATTGCAGCCCGTCAACCCCTTCCACCTGTCTACCGGAACTTTGGAGGGCATTGCTTGATGAGTGGTGTAATATTCCCCAAGATCAGATTGATAATTTGATACTCAGCATGCGTGTAGGCCTGTATTGCATCGTCCGGGAGACGTATTCCGTATTAACCATCATACTAACCATGTTATGCTGTTTTTTGTAAATAGGTTCTTTTTTGAAATTTGCTCCAGGGGAATCGCAATTTTTATTAATTATGTCAAACATATAGCATCTTTTTTGCTCTTTACCTTTTGTTTAATAAATAGACTTTACAAATAAGTCAAATTTGTTTTGCTTCTGTCTCTTTCTTTGCCTGAACTTCATTATCCTTAATTTATGGACATGAGTGTATTTCCTATGAATTCGAATATGTAAGGGTGATATAATCAGAATGAATAGACAGAATCAAATTCGAATGGAGGCTATGCTCATCCACACCAACCAGATATTTGGTATGACAATCTAGAGTTCGAGTTTATTATTTTTTTTATTTCTAAAAATGAAGCAACTGCCTATTGACAGAAAAATACTCGTGTACCAGATTTAATTATTACCAAATAATTCCTTCCCTTTCGGGGATATTTTTTAAAATTTTATTTATCTCTGTCAGTAGAAAAGAGGGATAATTTTAATAAGAGAGAATGTGTTCATTTTTTATACTTAATCTGGAAAAATTTCTAGTATATCTTTGAAAGCTGACATTAATTATTTACGATAACACATAGGAATTGATGAAATACTAATCATATAAACATTTTGAGAAATATGGTACAATCCTATATAGATTCTATGTATATTTTAAACTATCATATTCATTTCAAATAGAAGTGAAACATTACAAAATCGAGAATTAATTACATATTTAATAATTTTTTTCAAATGTTATGCCAAGAAATAAGGGTAGCTACCTAACATTCAAGGAATTTAGTCTTTTAGTGTGGAAAATAGGAGAGTTAGCTTCATAATTACGAAATCAAGCTTGTGTAGTTGTAACGGGTTCTCTATTCGTGGTCCTTCTTTTTATCTTGTTTGGGAATTTCTTCTTTAACTGTGGTTTGAGAGGAGGACTTGAGAGGACGTAGAGGGAGAGGACGTAGAGGAGAGAGGACGTAGAGGGAACTTGAATATGCTAATTTGAGTGCTATTTAAACTCTTGCAATGGGTGCGTTAGTACTTACATTATCATTCAAGTGAGATTAAAGTATTGTCTTCCGGAAACGTGGATGTAGGAGGAAAAAAGTTTTGGATTAGACAACAGCCCATCTAGGAGAGATCGACAAGCGCTCTACTATCGGATCAAACGCAGATAAGTGTTTAATTAAGGGGACATGGTACGATTTACGCAAAAAATTTTAATTTCAGGATTTTCAAATTTTTTGGGGGGTTTTCTCCTATGTGTGTATACTATGTAAAACAGAATTTGTGCTTAGCATTTCATATAAAGCTAGCCATTTAATTTTTTAAGAATAAAACTTAAAATTTGGGAAATGATTTTAAAATGCTACTCCTATTACAAAAATTTACGCACACGCATAAAATTTGATTTACAAGTACGTCACACTATGTATAACAACAGTTAGTATGGGTTTTGTGATAGCATGATTGGTATTTGTACAATGCTTCATTTTATGAATGCTTATTGAAAATTCCTTAAAAAGTGTATAAATTTTGAGTTCAATTATTTTTAAAAAAAATAAATATTACTTTGATTCAAAAATGCATACTTATAAGCTTAAGTTTGGGAACTAAATTAGATTGCACCCTCGGTTTATAATTCTTATTTGATCTTAATTTGATAAGATTGAAACAAAAAATATTATTTTTATAACAATGTTTGATGATTCGGGGTCCCAAACTATACCTGCAACCGACATAGTTTAATATGGTACGACTTATATTATGATGAAATACCGATTTATAATCTACGCATTTCTGAATCACATATTTTTTTTAAATCTTTTAAAGCATTTCTTTCTTAATGCTTGCTCTTATATCAGTACAATGCAATAAAATTTCTCTATTAATTTTCATGTTCAACTAAAGTATACAAGCCTTAAAACTTAATGTTTAGTTTAATTGAATGACGAAATTAAGCAAGAATTTTTGTTATTTAATCCGAACATTTGACAATATTATATTTTAAAAAATATCATCATTTGGATATTTAAAAGATTATTTTTTGTATTTTTTCAAAGAAAACGCCTTTATTACAATTATATCACATATATATATATATACTAGAAAGAATATTGTATTCCAGAATTTACATAAATTCAAATTGATAAAAGATTTGATATCTTTAGAAGCATTCTAAATGATTTTTATATTTTAGAGTTCGAGATTTGCGATGAAATACTTAGGCAAAACGACAAAACATTCTATTTCAAACTTTAGGAGATAATTTTCATTAAGATTATTACGTATTTGGATAGAAATTTATAAATTCTCAATCACATGTATTCTTTGTTCTGTCATCCTTGATAATTTTCAACTTGCATTTGATTTCCTCTTGACACTTCCTCATCGTTACCCTTATTTTCCACTCTTTAATTTCTGTATATGTATTTTCTTCAAATTTATGAGGATTTTAAAAAAATATTAAATAAGTGCTTAGGAGCTTTTACCTTCCACCAAAAGCAATAACAGGGCATTTTTCTGCGTTATTAACCTCTTTGAATTTCTTAAGAAAGAAAGCGTAGTCCGATAAAGCTTGATTGACACTCAAGAGGCCCAAAGCAGCTCCTTGGAAACTGTTGTTGCCAAATGGTAAGGATTTTCCGTAATATCTCTGCAAAGAGAAACAACAAAATTAAAATTGAAATATTTTTCTTCTTAAGCAAAAGATTTTTGAAGAAAAAGAAATGAATTGAACAATTGTTTTTACTTTTGCTTTATTTATCAATTAATATGCAAATAAATATTTGTAAGCGAATAATGTTAAAAGATGAATGTATGTTATGCTAAAGATAAAAAGGAATTTGAGTCAATTAAAATAAACAAAAAACTAAATATGCAAGATGTATTGAAATGTTTAAATTTGATTATTTTAGGAGATATCTAAAATTTGAATTTACAAATAACATCATGTTAAGTTATCCGACTGCTTGCGACAATTTAAAAAAAAAATCGAGATATGGGAATTTATTTGTTGTTTTTAGATTTGTTTAGTACATTTTAAGAAAAATATTCAAAAATTAGGAACAGAAAAAGAAATTATATTATTACTAAAATGGGTAAAAATTGACGAAAAATAACATAAAAGCGGCCCATTTTGTATCAAAAGTTTATGAACAGATCTTCAATTTTGATGTGTTGCTATGCTATTCATTTTTGAAATGACCTTCAGAATAAGAGATATTTTAATTTTTACAAAACTAGAGCAATTTATCTTTGTTATTACATGAAATTGCTTAAAAAAACAGTGGTTATATTCACATAAGGGGCTGTAAATTTTGTAATAAAACGGTTATTGATAAATATGAAGGTTAAAACACATTTATCATTATATAGAACATACACAAAAAATTCAGTTAATTATTTTCAAAACTTTTTAGCAATTGCTGGCCTTTTGAGTGTTTAAAAAAAAACGCATTTTGAGTAAAATGCTTTTTAAAGTATGACATCTTGCTTAAAGTAATGGCATCTGATTTTACTAAAACACTTGCAGTTTTTGTTCTAGGGAACGGAAAATAATAAACTTGGTATTTTTACAAAGCTAATAAGATGACCTATAAAATAAAGTCATAAAAAATTGGTCAATTTTTGGAAAAATTCACAATTTTAGGGTAGTCGGAACCTTAATTGATTGTATAAATTCATTGTGAGAGAATTCTTTCTAATTCATGATTGACTGATTGAGACTGATTTTAAATAAACTTTGCCTGCAGCGTTTTATGACCGAACCTGGTAATTCTCTGATCTTAATCAAATAACGCATATCATACCTAAACTCAAAATTTGAAAGTCTAATCTTATCTTCTTACCCTGAGAAGAATTTGAATCATGATTAATTTTATCATGCAGAGTCACGGTCCACTTTTCAATCGGGGATCAAGGTTTAGTAAATGCTGGTTTGATTTTGAAATAAAAAAAAAAGTTCAAGTATCCTGAAGAGGTACTTGTATGTTTATTTTGATACTATTATGTTACAAAAAAAGTCTACTTTAATAACCAGAATAATTTATAAAACTAAAATATTATCTGAATTCATAACTCCTACAAGCTTTTTAGCATCCTAAGCATTTCATATAACAAATATTTGGCTAAATTTTAACTGTAGTACTTATTATATTTCATTTTTAAAAGCATGAATATAAAATTTCGAGTAGTTTGAATTTATCCCAAAATAAAAAATTAATATTTCCAAAGAACTGATCTAATAATGTGCAAATAATAATAAAATTAGAAAATATGGAACCACTTTCATCAAAGACAAAATTTGTCATGAAATTTTTTTCTCTCTCTAAATTCATGAAGAAATGTTGATGAAACTATATTAAGTAATTAACAAAAACCTGATAATATTGACAAAAAACAAATGAAGCGTGTTATATGGACATAACTTTCCTACAAAAGAACGAAAAATATGCTCTTTCATAATAAATCTCATATTTTATTTTTGGATCAAGGATTTACTAAAATATATTTTTTTAAAAAAAGAGAAATACTTTAACGTTTAACCCATGCACGCTGGGTCTTATAAAAAGAATCCTTGATGAAAAATTAATTCCCTCGTTCAAAATAGGATGTAGAAAGAGCCCTGCTACTATGGGAAAATTAACACGACTACCGACGGTCTCTCCCTTTTGAGCGAACTCCACTTGATTTAGGGAAGCGTTTGAAGACCCAATTTGGTTTTGTGCAGGGTGTACTGGAACTAAATGAACAGCTTGTTATAGATTTTGTCCCCGAACCTCTGGTGTCATCTTTGGACCCAACTATTGGTAAAGGTTTTCAAATCTGAACTGACATTACCCAGGCGGTTTCCAAAAAAGAGTAAAACACCTCAAGGTCACTTGCCCTGGAACCGATAGATACCATGTATCCTGGAACCTGAATGGGTGCATATCTATACTGATGGAAGACTTTTGAAGGACTCTGACAGCACTGGAGCAGGGATGTATTACCACCTTTTTGTCTTTTTATTTAACAACTGAAAAATTCACAACCGCTTTTGATGCTGAGGTTGCTGCCCTTCAAGTAGCCCTTGCGCAGTTGCATTGTCATCTGAATAGCTTTACTAGGGCTGTTGTCTACTGTGATTCAAAAGCGGCGATTTTGACTGTGAACAAGATATCAATCATTGACGTGGCCAAGTAATTTTAGCGCGTTTTTCACGTGTTGTATTTTACAATAATGCAACTAATGAACTTTTTACTAACAGAAAGTAGTGTACTGTACCACTCCTCTAAATGTACTACTATTGAGCTGAAAAGAAATAATGACACAAAACTGTATCAGCACTATAAAAAAGCAAAAAAACTAGCGAAATTCAGGAAAATTTGGGAAAACCATGGGGAAATTTAAATATGATTCGACTCATCTAGGGCACAAATGCGACCAAGTGCCGAAAAACCGAGGTCAATTGGTTGCTTATTGGCGAAAAAGGTACGACAAAATATGAAACGAAGACGAAATTTGCGTCCTAATAGCGCTTTTGTTCCACTACGTGAAAAACGTGCTAAAAACTGCTTCAGAGTCTGTCTGAATACTACTCTAAGCAAATTGTTTTGCAGCAAATCCCTGGACACTGTGATGTAACTGGTAATGAGTTAGCGGACCACCTAGCAAATAAGGAAGCTTCCATTCAACAGACAACAAGAAAAGCTGTTCCTTTTACCAGTACCAAGTGTATTATTAACAAAAAGATGAATTATCTCACTTCAATTCAATACACAGAGAGAAATTCCAATAACATCTGGTGAAATAATCTTAAAGGTCTTCCCATGTGGCCAAGACGTAAAGAGTTGCTGAGTTTCGTCTGGCTACTGGACACGACTGTCTCTTCAAACATCTTAATCGAATTCATGTTGCACAGGCCCCTTTCTGCTCGCTCTGTGATATTTGGGAGGACAGGGATGCTGACCACATTCGCCGCTGCCCAGCACTAAAGGGCTCTTCTTAGTGCGAACTTTATTGGCAAGCTAGGCACTTATTGGATTCATAGACTTTTCTCACCTCGTTTTTATTTTCTACTTTGTTTTGTCTGTTTTTGTTTTTGTTCCTACCTCCTTGTGGTGTAGTGGTCTTTTGTAACCCTGGCCATTGGAAATAAAAAAAAATTATATCTAAAGCTGAAAGATTAATTTTTCAATACTGTATTTTAAATAATTTGCTCGTTTTGGCATACGTTTTAAACAGCGTGTGGAAATTTTTTTAAATTACGAGTTAAAATTTTATGTAAGTAAAAATTAAAGAGCAATTTTTTTTTCTTTTTAATTTAACAAAAAGCATTGTAAGTGGCTAAGCGCGTATCACGTAATCCGAAACAAGGCGTTAGGACTCCGCTTGGTCAATTTGTCACAGCTACAATTTATCCGTGAAAGGCTGTTATTCACTGCCCTTGCACCAGACCTCTAAGGTGAAAACCTAATAAATTTTATTCGGTAGTAATGGTTCTTCAAACTCGGACTTGATTACCGTTAATGATACAATATATTATTTTTACATCCCTCCTTCGTCTAAGTTATACCTATACTTTGTCCAATCGTTTCGCTTAGTTGAATTTGGGGTTTAAAAAGCGATTCTGGGTTATTTTTGCGAGTGCACTGACTATCTTTTTCGCCTTTTCAGTGAAGCAATGAGTAATGAACTGCAAGTTTTTTGTTACCATGGTAACCGCGACTCATCCAAAAATGAACATGGAAAAGAGTTGGCAGAATGTACTTTCTACACCCACGTCCGCAGAGAGTTAACGAGGTAAGATGCAACTGCCCCTTTTTCACATGTTTTTCAATGTTTATTTTGCTGTTTGTAGCTTTTTTTGAAAGTTTATTCGAACAATTGGCGCGGAAATGGTAGAAATACATCTTAACATATCTAAAAGATTAAATTCTCATTGATTAATAATTTTCTTGTAAATTCCATGACTCTTGTAGGCTGTTATGGAATTTTTGAATTAGTTTAAGAATGTTTTTTAACAGAGTTCTAAAAATAACTATTTATTTCACGGAGATAGAAGGAAGGAGGATAAATAAATACACAAACTATTTATAGAATTTTTTCAAGCTTTCTTTTTTGTAGAGGAATTTGTAAAAAAAGTTATTAACATTTTCTGTGAAATTAAGATATATATTTTGACTAGAATGTTTTGAAAAACAGTTTTGATATGAATATAAAACAAAAATAAATCAAAAAAATCTTTCTATATATAAATATAAGAATAGTGATATTTAAATTAGTATACTAAAATATAAAGAAAAAATAATTAAAATATAATAAAACATTCATCCGAGCAAAAAATTTTTCGAATTTCAAGAGATTTTGACAGAAATAATTTTAAAACAATATTTAATGTTTATTTTTGTTTTTCACTAGCAGAACTGAAAAAATTTGAAGTATTTACATTTTCAATAATTATTTTTATTTTTATATAACAATATCTAAATCATAAAATTTTATTTCCTTCAAATAAATAAAATATTTTATATTTTAATTCAAAAAAATTCTTTTTTTTTTGGTCTGAAATTTGCCCAAAACTATTTACAAAATGTGCTGTATGTTATTTTTATAATTAAAATTTATTTTTTTTTATCAAAAAAGTAATTGATACAGCAACGAAACCTTTTAAAAAATACCTCAAAAGGCAGCCTACGATGTAAAATATACAAATTTTTAATTATCAATCCTATCGATAAAATTATACAATAATTATTATACATTATACAAGTTAAAATAAAAAAAGCAGTATTCAATTTTAACGTTGAAAATAAACTTGCGATAATATCATTTGTACAAAATTTAATGTATCCTTGAAATTAATAACTAATAGTATCGCATTTTACAAATTAGGTTCAGTTTAAAAAAGCAGATTTTTCTGCTTTTCTTTCAATATTTCAATTTTATTTAGCAGGGAGATAAATTGTAATACCTCAATTATATTTATTTTTCATAAGGGAATAATTATAAGTATTTCTATCCTATTTCAAAGTTATTTAATGTATTGCCATTATTTACTGACAATTAAGAAAAAAATGATTTTTTTTCATTGAGTGCCCTAGATTTCACAAACCTTAAATCAGTGTTATATAGTATAAAAAGCATTTCAATGCCATCAATCATCACAGCTACTGTGTATCAATTATATAGTACAGTATTTTTAAGTATTACACAAAATGTAGGCAATATATCCAAAATTTTCAATGTAAATATTTAAATTAAAAGTTTTAAAAATATCAGAACTAAAATTATTTAACATTTTCATTTGTTATTAATGAACATGAAAACAAGCTCTTTTTTTTTTCTCTTTACTGTTTTTAAGTATAAAAACGGATATGATAGTGTGATATTTCCTTTCATTGAAATTTATCTAATCTATGGAAAATAACATGAGAGAAATAAGCACAGCATAAGCAAATGATCAAAGCTTTATCTGACCTAATCAATTACAGTAAAGGAAAAATTGCAAAACTGATTAAGAATCCAAAGTAAAAACATAGATCAGAGCTGAGAATAGAGAAATAATTCTAAGCAGTCTCAAATTAATTGATCCCTTCAATCGAAACTTTTAAACAATGTATGAATTAGAAATAATTTAAATTCAGTAATTTCAGATGTTATATTATATATATATATATAAGTTCAGTTAAATTTCAGTTAAATATTTTTTAAGGGAAGTCTAGGCATAATTTTCGGAAATTGTAAGAGTTTCAGAAAAAAATGAGGTACACTGAGTAAATATTCATTTCAGTATATTTTGGTGAAATATTAATTTCTCAAAATAATCGAATATAATGAAGAGAAATATCTTATATATTTTATATAAGATGTGCTACACAAATAAACAAAATTCAGATACCGACAAAAAATTAATACATAAGCATATTGTGATATTCTCAATTTCTCATAGCACCATTTATAGTAAAAATACTTTTATATGATAGCAAGTCTCTGTACACATAATATGAAAGGTTGTGTGATAAAAATTTATGTAATAGCATGCTGATAAAATATGGCCGACAATTTGAAAAAAGAAGCTTTAACGTAACACAAGCATTGTGAGAAATTATCATTGACAAAGGTGCGATATCAAAAATAAACCTTCAGATAAAAAAAAAATTCACAAATCAAGCAACCGAGAACTTTGATTGTAGGAGTTTTGAAAACAATCAATTATGCATTTTTTAGATTAGTATTGCATCTGATATCCAAACAAATATGACTGGTTCAAAAAACAACATTGATTGCAATTTTATACCTGATTTATAGCTCTGACTCAGAATAACACAATGGGATGCATATAGGTAATTAGTTTCATGGGAAAGAATCAGACAAAAAAGCTTCTAGTTGCAATTTTTTTTAATGCTTTACAGAATTGAAGAGATTCGGCTGTTTGATTATTTTTTGATATAACATGCAAATGAATTATATGGTTTTATTAAACAATACTCGAAAATACTGTTTTCTTTTTGTAGTTTATGGCATTCCTATCAATAAGTAGTTTCACCCCCCCCCTCTCCACTTCAGTAAAATATTTCTTATGTATTGATATAGCCATAAGATAGTTTAGCGTCGTGATTCCCAAGTTTACTTAATTCCTGGATAAGAAGAGGAATAACTAACTTTGGTAAAATATTATTTTATTCACAAATTAGATTAGAAACTTTACACCCTTATTATGGTATCGATTCTTCTCTGCTCCACAGCCTTTTTTTGGAGAAAATATCGAGTTCAAATCGCAATTCTATGATCTTCCTGATCTCTGGCTCCACTGCCACACAGCCTATCGCATTTCTCACCCTCTGATTGTAGAAGTCCAATAGCTGGTGCGGCTGCCCTACAGCCACTGTAACGGGTCTATTCGCGAGCCTCAAACTAATCCTCTTGGGGAAAAACTATTTCTTTAAATATTGTTGTATTGAAAACTTTCTCTAGAAGAAGAAGATGCGGTTTATATAAATCAAGGCTTATATTTAAGTATTAACTTTTAGGTTCGAGAGAGAAAGAGAGAGGTTAGGAGTTAGATGCTAGAAGTTAGTGATTAACGTTAAGTAGCAGAAAGCTAGTCAAAGGTGACTCACCGATTAATTACTAGTTATTTAAGATTGATAATTGACGATTTATTCTATAAAAATGTATTTGAATTTGAATAATATTGACTAAAAGTCGAATAGCTAAGAAAGGAATTAGGATCATTTAGAACGTTTCTTACCGAAACTTTCCAAAAGTAAATGATTCAATTCATAATTAAATATTAAATATCTCGTCTACCTCGCTTTTGCTCCAATATTTAAATATAGGTGTATTTCCTAGCCTGGATTAGTGAGACTCGTTAAAGGATTAATAAATTATACTTGTTTTGATTACGGCTGATCTTCATTCTAACCCAAACACTGAGGGATGTGAGGGGACATCCGTCAAACCACTTTCGTTGGTTTCACCGAAATCTCGATCACCTTCCGAACCGTCTCTTTAATCCCCCTGGTGGGCCACTTTTACGCCCGCAATAATTTCTAATTGGCGAGGGTCACAGGTTTGCACCCGACACCTTCTGTCTAGGATGCAACCGCCATTAGTTTCTTCGAGACAAAAGTCTGATTATCTATGCCACCGCACCTCGTAACCCAAATGGAAGGTCTATAATTCGACCTGTCATGCCGACACTGTGAATATACCCTCCTTGACATTTCCTCCTCACAAAAAGCCTTGACTCCTCTCCAAACAAGAGTATCATGGCCACATGTGAGGGAAACCAAAGAATGGAATGCCATCAAAACAAGTGTGTCCCCTCTTATAAATCGCTGTAAAGAGTAGCTAGCCATTTGGTGAATTTATTTGCCACTCGGTGTCGGAGAAAATAAGAGGGGTAACATCAAACAATTCAAGAGTCGGCTCAACGTCTGTTTCGCTCCAGGACGTGAAAAAAGAATTTGTACTCCCCTTTGAAGAATAAAATAATCCATCTGGCTATTCTGCTCACCCGTAGGCTTCAAAAATGGCACGAGGGGTAGTAAACATCCGTCTAATAAGGTGACGCTATACTACATAATTTTTCACTATTATTTAATGTGAATTTTAGCTAACCTTAATGCTATTTCATGCAACATACAAGTAATATAATACATTTAAAATATGTTTAATGTGTGTTAAATCCTTATTTTCCTAATATGTATGTATACAGCAAAAATGGATTTTCATGCAGCACCCTTGAAGTGTGAGTGAATGTTTATTAACGTTGCACTCTAAAGCATTACTAGGGCTATTGGTGACATACCTCGTAATTTTGACCTGCGGTCAAGTGTCTAGGATGACATCTGAGCTGCATCCTATTCTCCAAATTATCACACCATGTCATCGGGAGAAAATTGAGCCGCGACAGATTTACCGTGCATCAGCCCTTCCAGACAGAAAGTCTTCAGTGGCACTAGGACTCGAACTCATGACATGCCGATGACCATGTCCACTAGGCTACTTCGTCCATTTGAAATGTAAGAAATATGCGAGGATGTGGAATAAAGATCTATCTCGCATAGCTTACTTTTCTAAGAATATTTTTAAAATATTTTCTCACTTTGTAGAAGGGCTAATGAATGTCAAATCTGTCGTGACTCAGAGTCTTCTGTTTGCGCGTTCTGGAAGTTAGGAGAGCCAGCTCAGGTGTCATTCTTGTCTCGTGACCATGATTCAGAATAAAGGGGTCCGTTATCAAGAGTCCTCATGTAGATACTTTGGGTGACCCGAATAAAAAAGCAATAAATCATAGCATTTTTGTACACTAATGTCTATAGGTGCACTTTGTGAGTTTCCATTTTTACATGACTTTAAACTTTGTGAAAAAGCTTTTAATATCATAATAATAATAATAATAAAACGGTATTTATATGTAATACGCCATAGAACCATTTCGCCAATTCAAAAATATCGCCAAATGCTGTTATCGTTATTATTATTATGTTCGTCGCCCATCGGTATGGGGGTAGTGACACTGACAGCTGTGCCGTAAGGCCTGGGTTCAAATCCCGGAGAAGGCATGGATGTTTGTAAATGTATTAGTGCCTTTGCGGCAGGGGGAACTATAAGTAGCCATTGAGCCGCAAGTCGTCTGGTGAGGTCGCTGGAAGGGGAAGAAAATGGGAGGTCCCTGAACCCCCCCCGGGTGTTCTCCCTCAAAATAGGGGTGGAACCGGGCCAGATCGTACTGTCACCTGCATGGTGCTCAAGGCTATGGCTAACGACAGGCGTACATCTAGCCCCTTGCTATAATGAATTTCGTGGACCTGGATCTGACACAGTCGAGATCAGGGGGTATAAGAAATACCTACAACATTTTATGTTCGAACATGAGAGGGAAAGGGTCCCACTATTGGCTGCATATTGAGGAATTTGGCGACATGTTTTGATCTGACGAAATTGGTTGATGGTATACTAGAAAGTACCTAAAAAACGAATTTCATGCGGTTATTTTAAGACAATCAAAAACTTTTTAATATATAAGCTTGTAATTGTGCATACGAAGAATTTATTTTAAATTACTGGTGTTTATCACGAGTAGTTACTTAAAAAAAACTATATCTTTGGATTTTTCGATATATATTTCCTCATACTTCTTATCAATAAATTTATCTATCTGTGTTCAAACTCTTTTTAAATAAAAGATGATTGATAGAACAAGTGGCTTAGTTACTAGAATATAAGTCTATTATTTAGTTGACACTCTTAATGGAGCAGTCACAACAATAGGAAACTAAGGGATTGATAGTGGATGGGGAAAAATGAATATTTAAACAAATATCATTATTTGCTCAGAGTTTCACTAAAACGGTTTCTTATCACATTAGAAACGGATTTAGATTATCATTATATACATTAAAAAAAAACTAGTCAGAGGCGCACACAAGGGAGGAGAGGGGGGGGGGTCTCTTGGTCCGGACCCCCCCCCCAATTTATTATTTTTTCGTCGACAGATTATAATCCTATGAAAAAAAACCGGATATAATACATAAAATTTACTGTTAAAAATTACACTGCTTTTATTTTTTTACAAAAACATGAATTTGGCATGGGGCTTAAATTCGTATACATTTAATCT
>BMAO01005700.1:0-13488 GCA_019973975.1 Trichonephila clavata
TTTATGGCGAAAATTCATTTTTGTTCATAGACACAAACATTTCATTATTAAACTTGCATTATGATTAATACTGCTTTGTACGGAAAAGGGAGTCACTTTACAAAAATCAATTTTTCAATTTTGATTGAAAAATAAAATACCACTCTTTCTCTTTTTATTGCAATTTAAAAAATTTTTGTTCTAGCTAAATTAGAAGTATTTTTAATATTTTTTTTGTGAAATTCGTTTACATCTGTCAAATTCCAAAACACCTGATTGCCACTCACCTTTCAAATCAAAGCAAGAGACACATGCTACTTTTCAGCCTTATCACAAACAGTTTAAATTGATTAAAAGAATTTATTTTGATCAGCATCTTATTCAGGAAAGAAGTGAAGTGAATAGTAGCAGCTGTTCGTTTACTTTCTGGTAACACGCATGGTTTTTATCTCATTACATATAACGAACTAGGATAATAGCCTTTGTCGCTCCACATCCCACAAAAATAATAACTGTAACTGTAATATAACGAATTTCTGCTATTGGAATTTTTTTTTCCATCAAACACATTTTATAAATATGTCTTAGGTTTAATAATAAAATGTTTTAAAAAACGAAAGTTTAAAATAAAAGGTACAAGAAAACCCAAGCTGTCGATTAATTAAATGTTGGATAAAAATCAGAATATTTAAGCACGAATAAATATAATCCAGCTTTAAAATCACAATGTTATATATATAGGTAAGTTTAATAAAGTGTATGTTTCTTTTTCAGATTTGAAGGTGGCGCATATATCCTGAGGATAGAACCCGCGACCTTCGGTTCCGTAAGCACGTTACATACCACTAGACCAAAATAATCACTTCTTCCAGTGGTTGTTACTTGCTTATATAGATGATACCGCTACACAATAAATGTACAAAAAATCTCATGACTTTACAACTTGCCAATTTGTCAAACTTTTCCTTAAACTTGGTCATTTTTGATGTTATGGAGATAGGGAAAATTCTGCATGAAGTGACCCCCCTTAAAAAAATTAGCTTCGCATTAATGAAACACAACTGCTACTGGAGATGAACTTCATAATTGTGATTCATGTATAAGTTATGAGGAAGACGTCAGAGCTGTAGTTTTTACATTCTTAATTTCTACACCACACTCGTGAGAACTTCAAAAGCTCATTTCACCAGGTAACTGGGATTAACGAGTTTACTCGTCATGGATAAGCTTCCGGATTTTGTATCGTGACGAGTATACTCGTCATGGAAAAGTTTCAGGATTTTGTATCGTGACCAGTATACTCGTCATTGAGAAGTTTCACGATTTTGTATCGTGACGAGTATACTTGTCATGATATGACGAGTAATGTGTAAAAAGTACTGATTATTTGATATTTAAATTATAATTTTTGAGAAAACAAAGCATATTCTCAAACTTCAAGATGTTTATAATATTTTGAGGCTAGGCCGGAGCTTTTATTTGTTAAAAGTAGTTTTCATACTTTTAACAAATTAAAAGTATGACAAATCAAAGATGAATTCATGCGTCTCCATACGCACCTACTGAAACAGCGTATAATTCCTCATAACGAATTTATTTATGTGCGACGGTAATGTTTTTGCAATGTTAGGTTAAAAGAGGAAAAGGAAAAAGTCGGAAAGGTGATTTATTATCGGGTTCCTTCAGGTATGGGCAGCCATGGGACAAATGCATGAAGCCAACCAGGCACTGATCCTATTGATAGATGTAGGACCGAAGTTAAATAGCTATAGAGTGGTGTAAATGCTGATTGTTTAATGTTAGAACCATGTGCTGACATTAGAGTAATGGCCCAATGTCATGCTGTCTGAAGAATAGTTATTTTATTGAGCTGGGAAAGGCAAGGATGCTTTTTGGTCATAAGTCTAGGATCAACCTTACTCCAGAACTTCCTTAGTGTCAAGCCAGGTAAAAAATATTTTGTCAGTAAAGAAGAAAGTAAACTAGAGTGCGTTTAGGTCTCTCACAGTCCAGGAATTTTGACGATCACTAAAATTCCTAGATGTTCATAAGAACTTGCGGTCAGGAAGTTTTTCGAATAATATTCATGTAACATAGATTTATGTTAACCAAATAAATAAGTATTACTAATAAAATTGGCATGCTTATAATTAAAACCCATGTTTTTGATCCAATATTTTAACAGCGACACTTACTTTGTGATTGACGAGTATAATCTCCATCACTCGATTTCCCCGACACTCACTGTTGCCCTCTCTCAACTAGGGTCACCACAGTTAACTGTGTAACGCCACATCTTTGAGCTCTTGGACACCTGCGACTTCCTGTCACACGGCTGGATCAGTTTTTAGGAGAATTGATAACAACGTATGCAAAAACAACTGCAATCGTTAATATATTGCGTGGACTTGTCTTGGATAGGCCCGGCAACCTTTGACACCAGGAGAAGCCCACTCCACCCACTGCCGGATGTAACGATAAGAAAAGGCGCCGACAGCGGTCAACCCTAAACCCTAGAGGGAACCGAGAGGGAAAAGGGAGTTCTAGCGGAAACTTCGCGGTGGATGGTCACGACAAGACTCATAAGACTCCTCCCTCACAAAGCAATAGAAATTGGGACTCTAAAATTGTCGTAGCTATCACTACCCTATGATTATTAACTCCCTTCGCGTATTATCTAAATCTGAATATGTTGGTTCCATAATTAATTACAACTAAATTAATAAATCAATCTTATTTATTGACCTTTCTTATTTGAGAGATACACAAATACTATTCAAACTTTAAGATCAACAAAATACAGTGGAGTGCGAGAGGAATCTGATTATGAACGACGGAATCTAGCTGCATCCACGGAGAACGACACATACAATCAAGCTACACATTTATATTAATTTATGAAAATAACTTACCTGATACCCTTTTCTTAAGGCAGGTTCTCTAATTCTGGATTGCTTTAAGGAGCGGCTTCAATCTTAGCTATTTTTCATTCCGTCCCGAACCGAATTAATAAATACTTTTCAATAGTCTTCTCCCAACGAATATATTTCCATTAGATAAACTACTCTCTCAAAATCACCCTCTTTTTTCAACCTCTCTCTTCATTTCATTTCTCCCTTTTATATCTTTTTCGAACTCGCTAAACCCGAAATTATCTCGTTTGCATAAGTCACACTTTTGGCTCTCGGTGGAGATTGGTTGAAATAAATAAAATATTTAAAGACTCGAGAGAAGGTTAGTGAAACGCGTAAGCACCCGTCACAAAATAATCTGTTGTTGTTGTTGTTGCTAATCCTCCAGGGTTTGACGAAGCCAGACAAGATCAATTAAATCGTTGACTCTCAAAAGTCCAGCACAAGAAAGGGATCCGTGTTGCTTGTGAGATCCATACAATGCATTATGTGCTCCGGGGAAGCCTGGTGATCTTGATACCTTGCCCGGATGGAGATCTTCTTGTTCGCTGAGAATGAAAGGCACTTGATGTGACCACTAGCAAGACGAGAAAGTGTAGTGAGAGTCAACGAGTTCATATGAAGGAGGAAATGTGCAGCTTCTGTTGATCCAGGGATCGAAGCACCAAATGGTAGAAGTCTGTCTTGGCTCCAGTGCCTGCTGACTTTCAGCAATTTATTGCATCCTTACTTGACACGAAAGTTTAGCAATGAAGCATTTTTGGCACTGAACAGATGGCGCCTGCTGGTATAAATTAAATCTTTGAACTTGATCAGGAATTCATTGTTTGGTCGTCTATACAAACAAAGATTGTAGAAATTAAGTTCATGCTCTTGTATATATTGTCAGCGTGAAAAATTGAATTACTTATTAAATCGGAACATGATCAAAATATGAATTGCCTAAAAATATTTTTTTACACATTAATTGTGATATTGTGACTCCTCTGTGAACCTAGAGGTGTGAGATATTGACTCGCAACAGTTGATAGGGCACAGCATAGACCTGAAACGTTTTCCAGTAACGATATAATAGCATAGTTTGTAATCCTCACTATCTGATCACTATCATTATTGGTTTCTTCCCCATTCTAGTAATAATAATTTCTTTTCATCTTCATTATTTTAGCATATTTTTTTCTTAAAATGTACTGAACCATTCTAAAAAGTGCAAAAAATCCCCTAGGGTTTGCAGCCCCGAGATCCCGAAATCCCGGGATCCTGAGATTAAAATAACTAATCTCGGGATATAATTTTTGTCTTAATTATATTTTGAATTTTTTTTTCAATGTATTGTGAATTTGCTAATACATTTAATGTATCTTATTTACTTTTTTTCTGTTGTATCGGTTAATGTTAATTTTCTTACGTGTTGATCCTTGAAGGGTTCAAGGAGGTTTGTATGTTAAACAGTGAAATTTCAAATGTTTTCTCTTATTCTCTTCTATACCTTTCTCCACATCTCGAGTGGGGGTCAGAAAACGGACATTTCTCCCACCCTCAGGATTTCCGGTGTCAGCTAACTTGGACAGAGGTATTTAGAATTTTTGGAAGGTATCGAGTAGGTTTTTCCGCCCCGGGATCCTGGAATTCCGAAACCTCTGGATCCCGGTGTTTTTTACAATCCCGAAATCCCGGGATTTAATTTTTGTCTAAAAACTATATTTAAAATCTTTTTCTCATAAAAATTTTCTAAGAATTTAATTTTTCAAAAATTTATATTCTTTTCATAAAATGTATACGTAGAATTTTTTTCGCGGAATTATAAGGGCTATATGTAAAAAATATATATATGCACAGTATGGGAGAACGTCGAATGATCTAAGTGGCTCACTGCAATGCTTACACAATAATATAAGAAACATCACAAGAATAGATTTTGTCAGAGTTCCTTCTTCAATTAAATGCCGTTAATTAATAGTGGACCTGTTGGAAGACTTGAGACACTTCAAATTCCATTGCATTACTAACAGCTCATGCAACTGGATCTTCAATTTCAAAAAAGGTAACACTTGAAATTGATTCACATTCTGATTCAATAACTGAATCAATTTATATACAAAAATCATTAACTGTAGCAGAAGAACTAAATAAAGTTATCGAAGAGGTATATGCACCAATGCAGTCTATTGGATTTGAGACACTGTCATCAAAAATTCAAGAAATGTCCCTTTTTTGAAAATAGAGGGAGACATGGTGACTACCTGAAAAGAACACATACTCATATTTAATAACGATAATACCTACAAGTAAAGAATGCCAACTTGCACTTTCTACAGCAGAACAATTTGTAACAAAAATAAGAAGCCGTTCCAACGAGGAAACGCTGGAGGAGATGTGTTTATATAAGCTTATTTACAGAAACACAAGAAATGAGGAAATGCTTTTTTTTTAAATTTCATTATGTACTATTTTTATTTGTTTTTTATGATGAATTAATTTTTTTATTTGTTTCATTAAAATAATATTAAATCAATTTTTAATTATATTTTCAGTTTTATTATGCAATTTCAACTATGTTAATATGTAAGTATTTTAATAAATAATACAATCCTAATCCCGGGATTTGGATAATGTAATCCCGAAATCCCGGGATTGAAAATATGGTACGGGATTACAAGCCCTAAAATCCCCATACCTCCACTTTTTTTTTAAAAAAAAATAAGTTGTTTCAAATAGCCTTAAAAGGTTAAGGGGTTTCAGGACCCTTAACATATATCTGTGCACTCGAAAAAAATATCCTTCTTGAAACCAATGTAACTTAGCAATAAAGCAAAACAATCATTTGAAATTTTTATCACATGATAATCACATCTATTTACATTCGTTCTCAAATTTCTGGAGAATTTGAGAAAAATATTTAAAATTTATAAGGAAATAAAAATTGGACAATTTTTCAAAAATTTGAAAATTAGTATTTTACAGCGCGCATAATTCTGAAGTACAAAATTGATCAAAATTTACAAAATTAACTTTACTTGGTATAAAAATGTTCACTTTCAAAGTTATACAAACTTTTAAAAATTTAGAGAAAAAAAATATTTTTTGAATACAATTACAACAAATATTTTAATATTTTAAGAAAAAAAATTAATTAATTTTTTTTTTGAAAATTGAAATATAAGTTATGAAGAGCCATATTTTGAACGCGTGTATGAAATTTCAAATCTATCTCATAAATAGTTTTTGAGAATTTCTGCGCGCAAGCTAAATTTGTTGTTTTAAGAAAAATGAAGTTAAAGATACGAAAGAGATAGGGATTTTGTTTAAATTTCTGTAGTTATTTCTCAATAACTTCGGACTTTTTACAGTATCAACAACATTTTGGTATAAAAATGCTCAGAAATGTTGAGGCTTTAACATTTATTTTTTTCAAAAAATTGAAAAATTTGCAATTTAAGAGTCCTTAGACCCTTAAAGGTAAGAATTATGTTTTAAGTTAAGATACGTCACTCATCAATAACTGAAGTAAAACACATACTATACGTGACATATAAACAATTCTTATAATTGTGACCAATAATGAGATCAGATCCTTAGAATTTTCATCCATTACTAAAATGACAAAACTTTCTTGATTACTTAATATTAAACTCATACTCAAATTTAAAGGATAACGTGTGTGTGTGTTCAGTATTTTAATTTAAAATGTAAAAGGTAGTTTAAAAACATTTCCTGAAGTTCCTGGAAGTCAAAATATAAAAAAAAACATTCTTTTTATTTCTTCGTATAAAATATATACTGAAATTTTTTTTAAAAAAAAAATAGGAAGAATTTTCTTCTGCCTCTCTCCCAAACAAAGATGAATACTTCTTAAAATTATTTTTCTTTGGTTCATTAAGATAAAGGGGTCTTTTTTGTATTTTTCTCTCAATTTCAAAGAAAAGGATTTAAAATTTCTAAAATAAAAATTCAACTTCACTGAAAAAAGTTTGGAGAATGCTAAAAACTACGTAAAATATGCTTCGCAAAATTTAAATGGAAATATTTTTGTACCTAAAAACGATTTTTATATTTTTCTTATTGTGTGGGAGAGAGTATTTTTAGGAGTAGATATATTAAATAGAAAATACAAACTCACATGTAGAGCGACAAACTAAAATAACTCACTAGCTACTGTAATTTTTTTTAATTATTTAAATGTGATACTGACAACATATATAATTAAGCCTCAATCTAAGGATAACTAACAAAATAATTAGTCAGAAGTAGCTCTATTACTTTCATACAAGCACCAGTTTTTGAAAATGCGAATGAATATTTTTTCCTAATCTTTTTTCATCTCTTTTTAATCCTTTTCAGCCAAAACCAAAGTTCATTTTAAAAAAATAATTAATGTGAAGTTTGTAAAAAAAAAAGTCCTAGTATGTGAGCTTTAAAAATCATAAAATTTCCTACATAAAAGCTAAATATAAACATTTTCTGCCTAAAAACATTCAAAATTATTTTTTTAAGTATTTTTTATTAATGGACAGTAGTTATTTGTTATTAACGCAATAAAAACAAGCAACACACACATTCAAAAGTAAAGTTGTTTAAAAAAGACGCGATTTGAGTATTAAAAATTAACCAATTCAAGATTTACATAGATCCAAGTGTCAATTAATACCTTTCAAGTTTTGCAATCTAACATTATATATTTTGTAAAATAATAGAAAAATTGTATATCAAAACTAAATTAATTAACTTGATTTTCAAATGTATTATAATAAAGCATTGTCTTAGGCAAACCAAAGAATCCATGAATACATTTAAAAAGCAAATTACAATGTTTCTCTATAATCTTATCTTTATTTAAATACGTTTAGTGCTTTAATTGTGTTATATGTGGTCTTGCATAGATTTTTTGATACTTTTCCGTTTCGCTGGCGCAAATCTCGCCAAGTTGGCGTTATTGGAGACAGCGCAAAATATACAGATTAAAATATGAATAAATGTCTCTCCTCACTGGTTTTTCAACCATTTGATGTATTACGAAAAGGACGTTACTGATAAGAAAAAACCAGGTCTTGTTTTCAAAATGTGGTGGTAAAAGGTTACCTGCGGAAATTTTGCGTTTGGCGTCGGTTTTATCATTTTTGGCGACTTTATAGTCTGCGCCGGTGAAACGGAAAAGTGCCGATTTTTTTTAAACATTCAAAATACTTACTAGTCGAAGAACATAATTAAATCAAAAAGGATACTAATATATATATATATATAATGTAGTTCCTTCATTTTTTAAAGCAAATAACTTGGAGACATGATGTAAATTTTCCTTGTTTGAAACAAATAGGTACGAAGTACATCCAAATTTTATTAGCTTGGAGACTATAAATGGTCAAAAGTAAACCGTTTGGCAATAAAATACTTCGAGCAACTACTTGTAAGTTAAAGAATCGTTAAAATAATCATTTAACAGGAAATATAGAATTCAATGAAAAACCCCAAAACTTACCCAAAAAAATTGGGTAAATAGATTAACGGTTTAGTTAAAATGATAAGAAGAATCAAAAATACTTTTGATTCGCGGCGGTAAAAGAAACTGTGTGGGGGGGTCGGCCTTATCGGCACCCCTATCTCTCTGTCTTGCCTGGCTAAAGGTGTGGGGAGAAACAAAGCATCACCAGCAACTTCCATAAAAACAATTAGTTTTACTTCTTCAAACACACTTAAACAATCATAAGTGAAACTACAAAAGGAAACCCAGGAGTGATATCTAAAGCGTTATCTAATCTCAATGTATAACTCTAAGTAAACCCGACTACGTGAACTAGATGAGGAGAACAAGCGCTAACGAACTGATAATTAATTCTAATTTCAACTATCTTAGATCCTCAATCTAATAATTTAATCTCTTAGCAATTACTTCCTTAACTCCCGCTATATTTGTGAATGAAATATTCCAATATTCACACTTACGTAACAGCTCCCCGGCTCCTTCTATCTCACATCTACAAAACCTAGACTTTATATAGTCAAACTAATTTGAATATCATGGTTTCTTGTTGAAAGGCTGTGAATTAATATGAATGTTAACCCCAAAGTATCCCCAAGAGGATTAGTAGGAAAATGACGCGAATAGATCCGTCACAACTGAAACAAAAACAATCTTGAAATCGGCATCCATGTTGAAAAAAAGAAAGATGTCTTAATGTTGTCGAATGAATATTTGAATATTTGTTCTTTGATAGCTAACGTAGAACGAATTAATTGAGTTTACTTTCTGTAAATATTTTTTTTATTATGGAAATAAAATATTCCTGGTATCCTTTGAAATTATATCAACAGCTGAGAATAATTATGTGTTCTAATTGGAAATGATTAAGCATTGTGTTGAAGCAGAATTCATAAAAGTGAATTCAGGAACTCTCGTATCAAGTAAGAATTTTTTTTTTTTTCATTACAGTGTTAAACACACATTTTTGTATTTCTTTTATTTATACTGTTCACACGCGTTGTGACCATTATTTTAGAAGTATTCATTTACGAAACTGAAGGGACGCTGCTGCGCGCTGTAGATGGTTCCTTGTACTAGGTAATTTTTAATTATGCCCTTGTTGACAGAAAATGGCTAAATTCCTCAGAGAGTACCTAAAGAGATTCCTCAAAGTACCCTTAAAATTTTGCTCTGTATTATTGCGTGGGTACTCTTACCCAATTAAAACGGGAATGTACCACAAAAAAAGAATTTCACGAAGGCGCTTTGGTGCGACATGTCTGAGTTTAAAAGACGTTGCACAAAGGAATCAGCAGCAGAAACAAAATTTCGAAATCCTCATGTAGACTAAAAAACACCCGGGCGTCCCACTGCTCCTCTCCTGTCTACGACTAGGTATGTTTTTTTGTTTTAATAATAATGAAGTAAAAGTAACAGCAATTTCAATAAACTTTTAATTTTCTATGATTCAGAGTTTCTCTTTATTTAAATTAGAACCTGGGAAAACAATAATCATTTAAGCTTCGTATCACAACAAATTTTTTCTGAAATATTCCGAATTTATTTCTTGTGGTTGTCAATATAATGATTTACAAATAGTTTGACGATTAAATTGCCTCATTTTCTAGAATTATTAAATGAAAAAAGAATTTATTGGTTTCCAAATTTAACGATTAAATTCTAAGAGAAATAGTTTTTTTTAACATTTTGAAATTATTAAGAGATTCTAGTTTGAAGGAATCTTTTTGAAAATTAATTATTCTTCAATATTCATTCTTTTAAGGTAACCGAACACGTTCGGAGTGTTTTTAACAAATAGCATACTAAACATTATAAATGCTCTTTTAGAACTCAATACCAATAAATATTACTATTTAACTATCAAATTTAAAATAAGTTACCTGAATTCTACAAAACTCCAATTATAAGTGAACTTTTAGCAATATCTTTGAAAAACTCAAAGCAGTTAAGAAAAAAATGATTACACATATTAGTAAAGTATTACGAAAACAAACTAGATGAATTTATCTAAGAATGTACTTAAATTTTAATGTTTTATTAAAATTTGAAAATTTTAGAGCTAATTGAGTAAACATTATAAGAATATTATTTATAGAAATATTAGACCATTTTTAAATAACAAGCCATAACTCAAAAGTATTCATACAATAAGAATATTTTAGTACATTCCCTAGAAATAACTTAATATCAGGTTCAAAAAGTTTTATATAAATGCATTCGTAATATTTGAGTTATCAGATCGCCATGATAGATTTTGAGCAATTTAAATGCCTTTCTGGTAAATCAAAAACCCACTTCCGGTTTTGCTAATTTATAAAATTGATTGTAACTTCGCCTCTAGATAGTGTAGAAATAAAATAAGTATATTTCGTAAAGTCAAAAGATAGCTCTATTCAATAAAATAAAAACAAAATTATCTGACGAATGAATTTGGTGATTTTCAACGTGTTCGGATACCTTAAGGTTACCCGATTAAATAAAATCTTAAGAAAAGAATTGCTTAATCTTAGAAGCAATTTTGTAGAATAATTTTGGATTTAAAATTCTTTATTCTAAATTTTAATTTAAAAACAAACAAACCTAGATGTTTAAGTTATTGTTAAGCAGTGATTCCCAACCACTGTTTCACGACACTTTTGAATGCCGTCAAATTCTTGTAGTGTGCCACTAATTTTTTTTTAATTATTTATTATACTCGGAGAAAAAAATTCAGTAACTAATCATGCGGCAGTTTTATAAAAATAAATTATTCATAAAAATGTTTTGGACCATTTGACAACTCTAGAGGAGAAAGTTATTCATTACTACCCAAATTAAGATAAAAAAATTACTGGGTTCGTAATAAATTTGTGATAACAGATACACTCAAGAGCCAAAACATTATGACCACCTCTACATTTTACAAAGAACTCACCTGGATGACGTTCAAGGCACGTGATCAGGTGGAAGTGGTATTTAACTGCTGCTGGAGAGTCTGAAGAATCATTCTTTCACTTAATTCTGTGTGTGATGGGAAAGGCTGCGGATCTGAGCGACTTTGATAGAGGGCAGGTTGTAATGGCTCGAAGGCTCGGAACAAGTATTTCCGAAACTGCACGACTCGCTGGTTGTTCGCAATCTACAGTTGTTAGTACTTATGCAAAGTGGATGAAGGATGGTGAAACCAGCAGTAGACGACATGGTGTTGGACGTCCGCACGCTATCAAAGAAAAAGGTCGTCGGAGACTGTCTAGCATGGTGAAGCAAAACCGGAGCCAGACAGTGGCTCTGCTGACAGCCCAATGCAATGTAGGGTCAAGTAGAATAGTATCGGAGCACACTGTTCAGCGGACACTGTTGGATATGGGGCTACGCAGCAAACCTACCACTCGTGTGCCTTTGCTGACAAAGCGTCATCGCCAAACGCCTGCGGGCCCGGGAACATCGTGACTGGTCCATGGATCAGTGGGAGAGAGGTGCCTGGTGATGAATCATGGTTTGTCATTCATCACGCCGATGGCCGTGTCAGGATACGCCGTCTTCCAGGCGAACAGTTGCTCCCTCAATGTACAGTAGGTTATACACAGGCCGGTGGTGGGGTATTATGCTTTGGGGACGCTTCTTGGTAGTCTCTGGGACCGGTGGTTGGAGTAGAGAAGACCATGAATCTACAGGGTATCTGAACATCATGCGGCGGCCCTTACATGGCCTCTGTTTTCCCAGCTAAAAATGGAATGTTCCAACAGGACAACGCCCCGTGTCTCAAGGCTAAAATTGTGTTAGAGTGGTTCCAGGAACATGATGCTGAATTCAAGTTAATGTCCTGGCCGTCTAACTCACCGGATCTCAATCCCATAGAAAACATTTGAGATGTCATGGGACGGCAGCTCAGAGTTCAAAGACCACCAATTCGCAATATCTCAGCTTTACGTGACCGTTGCTTAAACATCTGGTACAATCTGTCTCCGGCCATCTACCAAGGACTTGTGGCATCCATGCCAAGGCGGTTGCGTGTTACATTAAAGTGGGACAACTCATTATTTACAGGTGGTCATAATGTCTTGGCTCTTGAGTGTACATCTGTATATGAATTAACTTTGAACGAAGAGGAAGAACTAATATCGCTCTGTAATAATCGAGATTTAATTTCCAAAACATTCGGAAGTGTCAATTAATCTCCTTTTGGATTAAAATTAGAGGTGATTATCCCATAATAGTCAAAAACGCTTTAATGTTACAATTTTCTACATCTAATTTGTGTGTGAGAGAATTCAAATTTTCAACATTTACAAAAATAATAAATTGTAGTATTGAAACATAAAAGACACGCTTTTATACGAAATTGAACTAAAAAGTAAAAAATAACTCTTATAAAGAATAAAATGATTAAGAAAATTAATGTCATTGGGTTAAAAGCGTGGGGTGTTCTATAAATATATCAATTGTTATAAGTTCTATAACTTCTATTCCGAGTTAGTGTAAAAATGTAGTACAAAGCACCCCACGCTTTTACCCCAATGACATTAATTTTTTCGTTCATCATTTTATTCTTATATAAGAGTTATGTTTTTACTTTTTAGTTCAATTTAGTATAGAAGCGTGTTTTTTAGGGTTTTTTTAAAACTATAATTTATTATTTTCATTTTCAGAAAAACTAGACAATTGTTTATATTATTGTAAGAAATTGCCAACACACACCCTCCACTTTCTCGGATAAAGAACACCTTTTTTTGTTTGTTTTATTTGGAATAACTACAAGTGTATTTTACACTTGCATATAATTAGCTTTAAATTAAAAACTCTCGCTTTAGGGTTACACCTTATTCTTTTAGTCACTAAATCTGGAATTAGTCACCAAATCTAAAAATGGTATATGGAATTAGTCGCCAAATTTGAAAATTGTATATGCAATAAGTTGCCAAATCTGGAAGTGGTATATGGAATTATCGCCAAACTCATTATCGTTATTCCTGACGATCCTGATAAGGACAATGGAACAAAATTATGAAATTATTGTATACTCATCGGTCCTTAACAAGTGTACAAAATTTGAATTAATCTTTTAAAGTGGGTAAAATCGAGTTCTAAGAATCCGTTACATACAAGTGAAACTTATAATAGCGTCTTAAAAAAGAAAAA